>CAJOBZ010000063.1:725000-1032500 GCA_905332375.1 Pieris macdunnoughi
GGTAGGGCTGTACGGTGCCGGGCGAGTGTTTAAACCGTACATAGTGGGCACAGTTGAGATTCTATAGTGTGCAGTGGGCACCCAACTATATCGATACTCCTGTGTGAGGATGGCAATTACAAAGTGGTTAAGTAATTGAACATTCCTTTTTAAGGGCCTCATAGCCAAGCGGCTTTGTATGTGACCGTGGTGGGTGTGAGGTTCCGGGTTCGATTCCCGGTCCGAGTGTAAATTTATATTTATTCTCGGCCTTTGGTAGGGCTGTACGGTGCCGGGCGAGTGTTTAAACCGTACATAGTGGGCACAGTTGAGATTCTATAGTGTGCAGTGGGCACCCAACTATATCGATACTCCTGTGTGAGGATGGCAATTACAAAGTGGTTAAGTAATTGAACATTCCTTTTAGTACGCGTCGAGCCGTCGTAGCGATCACTGTGTTTTTCGTTCGCTCCGCGTTTGAAAAATCTCATGGTGGGTTTTTAGTGGCGGAAAATCTTTTGAGTCGTGTTAAAGGATTCAGTAGTAATCACTGATTCTTTATATGTGTGTGTGCTCTTTGTATGTTAAGTACTTAATTAACTGCAAGGCACAAAAGTGAGTGGGAAATTGACCCGAAGTTAGTTTTTGTGGTATCTTTTTATGTGTCGCGACGACACATAAATTTTATGTGTCCTAATTGTGAACTGGATTAAGGTGCAACTGTGAGTTTATCAATTTTTATTTTTGGCCCATTAGTTTGGCCATTATAATTTAAATTGCTTGAGAGCTACATTGTTGGTTTGCCTTTTGGCGGGAGGTGCATCTGCGAAGATAGTATTACTATCATCTCTATCTTCTGGAGGCGAGCTGTTTGAGTTGACGCTCATCGAGATTGGAGGAAAAGGTGGAAATTATTTGTGAATAATTGAAAGTGAATTGTCGGCCCGCCATCTTGTTTACTAGTTGGGTGCCAAGGTCGGGCAAGTTAGTGAAGCTTCGGTCCGCCATCTTGTTGTTTACAAGTTTGGGGCCAAGGTTGGGGTTTTTCCGTGACGCGTTGGTCCGCCATCTTGTTGTTGACAAGCTTGGTGGACAGCTGAAGGTTGGACGTCTCTCACACCGAAGTGAGTGGGCGTCCGAAGATTGGATTTCGTCACACCGAAGTGGATTGGAACAATAAATTTTAGTTTTAATTATTTAGAATTAAGATTTTAGAATTAGGATTGTATTTGTGTGGTGTATTGTACTCAGTTCTTTATTCATTTATATATTTATTTATTTATATATTTATTGGGTAGGGGGTTGAGTCGTCGACTCTAATGTTAGTTGGGGGTAGGATCTAGTAGCACCTTAATATGAGGCGAGCTAAAGGGTTGGTGTTTTCGTCGTCCTCGGATAGCGACGACGATGTGGGTATCGTGGAGTGCTCCGGTGAGAGGAAGCGGGCGCATACTAAAAAGCCCGGTTGGCAACAACAAGGAAACTTGCTCTCCACCGGCCAAGGGTAAGCCGAAAAAGGCGGCTTCTCATGTGGTAGGGTTGGAGGAGGCGGAGGGAGAGTTGCGGCGTCAGAACGCTTGCTCTCGCCTTGCAGAGAGGTTAGAAGGTGCGGGGAATCTCTCCGATTATGGGGCTCCCACCTGTGTGGATATCAGGATTGTGAGGTCATCCGGGGAGGAGGAGTTGGACGATGTTATCCTCCTTGGCATTCCTGAGATGAAGGAGCGGACGGCTGTGCGGGTTCGTCGCATTTTCGAAATTGCGGCGAAGTCGGGCAACCTCAAGGGTGAGTTTGTCCGCGACCTGAAGGTTGCAGCCAAGGAGGTGGCTGAGATCGTGGAGGATCTCGCGGAGAGATGCCTGGGAGGGGATGAGGGGAGGCGTGTCCTAAGGGACAATGTTCGCCTGAGGGCCCAGGTAAAAGACCTGGGTCTGGAGCTTGCGGCCCTTAGGAGGGAGTTCAATGAGAGCACTGCGCACTTAGCGCAGACAAAGGACACCCCGTGTCGGTGGAGGGTCCCTCCACTCCGGATGCCCTCCGTCAAATGATGGAGGGGCTTTTGGATGGGGTGAAGGAGAGCCTTATGGGGGAGGTGATGCGGGCTGTTGGGGGCATGCTAGATGCCAAGCTTGCGGGGATTGGGGACAGGCTCCTCCCTGAGCCTGTGCTGCGTCCTCCGCTGGCGGCATCGGCCCGTGGTCCGGGAGCCCCTGAGCGTTTTGTGGAGAGGGGGGCCGGTGGCCCCGAATTTCGCAGGGCCCCTGGGCTCAGGCACCCGTGAGGGTTCGTTGGGGGTCGGGGCACGGTGGCTCCGAATGTGGTGGGGACCCAGGGTCCCGAAGATTTAGAGGGGAGCAGAGTCCCGGAGGCCCCAGGTCTTTCGGGGCCCCGGGTCTCTGGGGGTCCTAGTGACGGAAGCTGGGCGACCGTCAGCAAAAAGAAGGGTAAGGGAAAGAAGGGTGGTTCTCCCGCTGTGCCGGTCCTTCCCCCTGTGAGTGGGGAAGTGGCCGTGTTGGCCGGTCAGAGGACCATGGAGTGAGTCGCGGCGCAGGGCCCTCGGCTGGGCGAGTGGCAGTTATAGAGAGGTCTGTCAGGGTGCAGCCTTCGCTCACTCTGCCGAAAACTTCCGCAGTGGTCATCACATTGCGGAGGGAGGCGGTGGAGCGGGGGGTGACGTATGCCGATGTGCTACTCAAGGCAAGAAATGGTATAAACCTGGCTGAGATTGGTATTGCAACTATCAGCATCCGGCTAACGGCAACGGGAGCCTGGATGCTGGAGGTGCCGGGGGTTGACAGAGAGGAGAAGGCTGATGCCCTGGCGGACAGGCTTCGTGTGGTGCTGTCGGGGAGGCCTTGGTGGGGAGGCCCGTCAAATGTGCGGACCTCCTTATTCGGGACCTTGACGACAGCGTCACTGAGAGGGATGTGACGGAGGCGGTGGCTGCCATGGGTGGGTGCCCGGCTGAAGCGATCAAGCCGGGTAAGATTTTGAGGCGTGGGATACGGGGCTTGGGGGAGATGTTCCTCATGTGTCCGGTCGCCGCCGCCCAGAAAGTGTGCCAAGGAAAGCTCCTCATTGGGTGGAGCTCCTGTCGGGTTGAAATCCGAGAGGACCGCCCTTTGAGGTGCTACAAGTGCCAGAAGTTGGGTCACGTGCGAGCCACTTGTGACTCAACGATGGACTTGGCGGAGGTGTGCTATCGATGTGGGGTTGCTGGCCACAAGGCCAATGAATGCAGCTCGAAAGAGCTGCATTGCGCGGTCTGCTCAACGGCTGGGAAGCCAGCAGACCATAAGATGGCGGGAAGGGCCTGCAACCCTCCGAAGGTGACGAAGGGCCTGGGAGCCCAAAGGACTGGGACAACTGTGGGGGAACGCTCCCCATGGAGGTTGGTGTGGCACAACCATCATAGCTGCACCAGCCTGTTGGGGGGGATCTGGAGACGCTGTGCCGCGATTCAGGGGTGGTGACTGCACACCCTGGCCGAATGTGCCACTTGGTTGAGGCAACACTGTCTCGACCTGGTGTCGGTCGTTTGGACGGACCTCTCGCTGCCGAGTGTTGTTGCAGCAATACTAGGTAGCCATGAGGCATGGCGATCGGTTCTTCCGGTTTGCCGGTTCTTCTGGTTTCGCGGGGCCGGTTTACCGGTTTTCCGGTTTTCCGGTTTACCGGTTTTCTGGTTTCGTGGGGCCGGTTTGCCGGTTTTCCGGTTTTCCGGTTTGCCGGTTTTTCCGGTTTCATGGGGCCGGTTTACCGGTTTTCCGGTTTTCCGGTTTACCGGTTTTCTGGTTTCGTGGGGGCCGGTTTTCCGGTTTTACCGGTTTTCCGGTTTACCGGTTTTCTGGTTTCATGGGGCCGGTTTACCGGTTTTACCGGTTTTCGGTTTACCGGTTTTTCCGGTTTCATGGGGCCGGTTTACCGGTTTTCCGGTTTTCCGGTTTACCGGTTTTCCGGTTTCATGGGGCAGGTTTACCGGTTTTCCGGTTTTCGGTTTACCGGTTTTCTGGTTTCATGGGGCTGGGTTTCCGGTTTACCGGTTTTCCGGTTTACCGGTTTTTCGGTTTCGTGGGGCCGGTTTGCCGGTTTTCCGGCTGTCGATCGTCAGCGGGAGGTGCGTTGAATCGGCCGGAGGGGTTGTGCTTTAATAAGTGTACATTGTGTTACCTACATGAATAAATGATTTTTGACTAAGCGTGTCAGCGTAATGCGTGAATGCATGAGTATGTGAATGGATGTGTGCGTGCCTCTGTATTTGAGAGTGCGGGCGAGAGTTTGCTATAAGCGTGCGCTGTGTCTGTAGTTTTGGGAACCTCAGAGTCATGCCAACTCGTTAATCATCTATCTTTGAAGTAAAGGAATCGAATCGAGCTTAGTAAAGAATGTCATATACTCGCACAAATATTTGCTTAATTTAGCAAAATATAACAAAAAATTACTACTTTAGACAGTAGACACGTGTTTTTACATTCCGTAATTGCTGTTACGTTATTAAATTGACAGAGCTACACGTTGTATCAGTATCGGATTACGTTTAAAATGATTGGACGTGTCCACCCTCATTGTATCCGTTTACGTTAATTTTGTTATTAATTTACTGGAATTTAACTGCAAGTTAGCTTCTTATATTTAAATTATATTATTTTAAAAAAATCCTATCTGTTTTTTTTGTAATAGGAGGCAAACAGGCAGTAGGCTCATCTGATGTTAAGTGATACATGCCCGAAGGCTTTCAAGTACGTTGCTGGCCGTTTAAATCTGTTTAACAATTTAAGGACACTTATATAATTATAACTTGTATATAATTTTTTTAAATGTGTCTGTCATATTATTAATCAATACATAAATAATTACATGCAGCTGAGTTTCATAATGGGACGTAGAGGCTGAATACGAAATTCCACCCGTATCACCTCAACAGCTTGCCTCATGAGATATGGGAAATAGGAGCAGTGGACCCGTTCAGAATACGCCTGCCAAGGTTTTTGGTTGGACTTTGATGCAGTAATAGCGTACGACGATGTAATATATTTTACTTTTTTTGTGATTAATTTTTGTTTCTCATGTAAGTGACATTTATATTTAATGAGAATAAACTTCTTTGTAATAAATGTGTTATTCAAAAGTAAACAAATGTGATATTCAGAGTCTTAACGCAGAACTTAATACTTTTTGACGTCCGGGTATCATACTAGCGTAAATCTCGATTCTACATATTACCCTAAATGTAAAACTACATTTTGTTCATATTTTCTTTTTGTCAAAGATTCGCACTTGCACTAAATGTCGCCCAGTACCAGTTTTGCTCAAGAGCAATAAATATCAATTAACAAACCAGTTACCGCTGACATATTGCCGATTTAACAACTGCATCCGATGCAAAATTCATAGGTCACGCTCCATAAAGACTAAAAAGGCTCCCGATACCGTTTCCTTTAACTATGGCAAATATGTTTATGGCTTTAGAAATTGTTCTAGACCTTCTATTGCGTGTCTGTGATTGGACTGGAGATGGTATTAACCAGTTTTAATCATACGAAATGTGATTCGTTCTCCGTTCGTGCTAAAGTATTATAAACAACTTGTGTAATTGTATGTTTCTAATTCCAATTTACCATAGTTGATATGTAATTATAAAACAGGGGACAAACGGGCTGGAGGTTCACTTGATGTTAAAAGTCAAAAATCATTTAATAATATAGGTCACAATGTACACTTATGAACGTCAAAAAAAAGAAATGTAGGACATATATGAAATGCTTCTAACTTTACATTTAGTGCCAGTTCTCAAATCAAGGGATTTTCGGGGGTTAAGTGATACCAATTACCACACATACAAATTCAAAATCATCATTGTTATCATTCATTTAGGTAACACAATATACAATTATGGACGTCCATAAAGAAATACATATTAAATGCTTCTTATTTTACATTCGCTGCCAGTTCTCAAATCAAGGGCGTAGAACGGACAAGAAGAACTGGCAATAAACTAACCGCTACTCTTTTTAATCGCCAAGTTTTTTGTATTATTAAATGTTTGTTAGGAGCTGATACATGAATGATACATGGACACTCTAATTGCCACAGGGCTCGCGAGTGCGTTGCCGGCATTATAAAAATTGGTACGCTCTTGTCGTGGAATAATATACATATTTCTTATTATTACGACTAGAGGTTTTCTATCTATAGTTAATAAAAACTTCAATAAGAGCAAAAACGCATAAATCCTGGCATTGAATTCGATATAAAGTCTCCTGTATAAACATTTATTCCTTGTACTCGTAATATCCCCTTTCAAAGCTACTTGCATCTGTCCTCGAAAATGCTGTTTACATTACGTCTACGCTATCTCCCGTTGCCATGGAGATAGGAATCGACGTCCATTAATGTAATTAAAATTCTGGCTGAACGAGGGTCAATATTTGAAGAGAGAGGGTCTTTCGATAAAAGGGTATCAACGAACTATAACTACTATTCTGTTACTTCAAATATAGCACCTGAAATGGCGAAAGAATTATTATTTAGAGTTTTATACTTGTATAGTGATTTTTGTCAGACTGCTTTTTTACCTTTTATATAACGATATCATTGGTTTCAAATACATTAGTGATGTTCTCGTTTTCCTAACAAAATAGAGTTCCAGTTAAATCAAAATTTGCTTATGATATTGGTAACTATGTATTGACACTTATGAAAGTCAATAATTAACAGAACAACTTTGGCAAAGTAATTTTTAAGTCTTGTTCATATTTATACAAATCTAAAACTATAGATTTCCGAGACTTAGACGGAGGGAGGGAAAAAGGAATTAAATTGTCATTAAAATATTAAAAGTGTCGAAAATTAATACAAATTATAAATTTAATTTTTTTTCTTCGATAATAAAAACACGTGGCATTTTAATTTACAATTCGTCATTTGAGATTTCAATAAAGAATTTGCATTAAATATAAAATACTAATATTTCATAAATTCTCTGCGAAATTTTAATTTTATAAATATAATTTCTATAAGGTAATTCTCACTCTCTCTCAATCGGTCTCAATTGTTTTCTCCCTATTCTTCGACAAAAACGCTGCACATCTTCGTGACGCTAATATAATTGCGCTTCATCCATAAAAAAATTACCCTCAAGCGCCTAAAGAAGTTTCACTTTAAAAAAAACTGTCGATTTTATAACTGTTAGTTTACAACACCTTTTTATTACCATTTAAATAAATAATAAAAAAAATCGGGTTGGGTAGGCCGTTTCGTACATACCTGGCCTAAATCCAGATGGTACTAGAGAAGAGACAAGTATCTGCATCTTCTACCTTGGTGAGTATTCAGAGGAGTTCTTCGGACTAATACCTGAAGTTGAGTTTCATCATCGACAAGGCAATACAAAATACCATCCGTTTCCGTCGTTCCACAACTGAGCGTTTCTTAAGGCAGTTTTTGCCGCGCACCACCACTATTTGGAAGCCCACAAGCTGCCCACTGAAGTATTTCCGAACCAATTCGACTTAGGGTCCTTCAAATAAGAGCGTAGCAATTCTTAAAATCAGGTGAGCCTCCTGCCCGTTTCCCTCCTATTACATAAAGTACCCATAACCGACGAGCATGCATGGTGAATGTCATGAAAGTGGATGAAGCGAATTATATCAGGACAGTAGCAAGTAGATCTGAGAGTCTCGGGGACATAGGCGTGATAATATAAAGAAAAAAAATCATTTAAGATTCAAAGGTGTAGCTTTTAGTTAATATTCACTTTAAAACTAATGCAAATGTATTCGTTTGCGTGTCTGACGTGAATTTGCATCACCCCTATTCCCCTTTAGCGATACCCATCGGATCGATACGGCTCAGCAAACAGCTCCTTGGATTATCAAAGTATCATTGAGTTTTATTTCATGGAAAAGCAAATTGATTTCTTAATAAAGTCGAGCGTACTTTTAATTATTGATATTTGATTTTTTAACAAACTTACAAATTGTGTATCTTCATCCTACTATCATAGATTGATTACAGTAAGACATTCATGATTTAGTTTCCTCTTTGTTTTCTGTATATTCTTACTTATGCTTAAAAGTCAAAGACAAATCATTTATTTCAATTTGGCCTATTAAAAAGGCACTTTTGAAAGTCAAAATTACAAGTTATAAAATACTCTAGTTGCTTCACACAAAAGGTAGTTTCATATGAAGAAGATTGGCGAAGAAATTCCATACTCTTTTGAAATAGTTTTTAAAATATTTTGTATACATTTATTTGATAATTATATGTGAAGACCAAAACCTAGAACAAAAAAAAACTTCAATACTTATACAAAATAGGCGCAAGGCGTTAAAAATGCAGCAGATATCTAAATTATTATGTAGATACGCCAACAGTGTGTGAGCTACGTCAAAGTTGATTTCTTAAAAAAAAAAACTTTAGAGGTGTCAAGGGACACCCGGATGGAACGAAATTCTAAGAACGAAAGACTAATTTAGTTAAGTGATTCCAAAAATAATTTTCATTTCTTATACCTACAAAAAAAGCCAACATCACGAGGTGTTCTCAGGCGGTCATCCATCCAAGTACTGACCTCGCCCGACGTTGCTTAACTTCGGTGATCGGACGAGCACCGGTGTATTACAATAGCAAATAGCAAAAAAGTGTCGTGACAACTTTTCGTAAGAATTTTTTCCGTCTAGCCCCCTTTCACAACGCGCGATAAGGAACTTCGTTCCAAAAGCAAATATGAACCTATATAACTAATCAGCAACCAGTTGATTTTGTCTAGTTTGATTGTCCTATGGAGCAGGACCAGCATATTTCCAAGCATTTTTATCTTGAATATAATCCTCTATTTTGTAATGTTTTTGTTAGGTTTTGTTGTCTTTAAATAATATTTTTGGTGGTTTTTGGGTCAACCATGAGGCCTTTCTACCCTTACACCGCGTTTTTTAATAGCGGACATTAACCAAATTCACTCATCGTAGATTTGATTTTATTTAAGTTTGTGATGTTTCAATTAAAAACAATAAATATGTATTGATCATTCACTATAATTTCAATGGTCGACCCTTAAAAACACAATACAATATAAATTCCTCGATACAAAAAAAGGCAGTCACCTCTATTGTTTAATTCAGTTTTTATTCAATCATGGCGAGTATTAGCCAAAAATTTATTAAATTATATCACATTAGTTTGGCCGAAAGCTGTTACTAAATATTGCTTGTTGCTTATTAAATATTGTATATTTTACGAGTTCTTCAGGCATACGTTTGTTTCGCTAGACAGTCTCCCTCGCTCCATTGACACGAGAACTACGCTGCTTTGCGCCAGCTCTCGATATCATAAAAAATAAAATTAAAAATAAATGAATAAAGGTGACGGTCCTCCTTCCGTAATGGTTTCAAAAAACTGTGTTACGGTAGGAAGGCCTCTAGGTAGACAACAAACCACGAAAGTATTACATATTTTAAAAATACCTATAATATAAAAGGCCTAAGCAACTTAAGAAGATACAGACGAAGAGGAAGCTAAGTCATGAATGCCTACATCTCATTGTAATCTAAGACCAATAAATATAAATAAAAAAATGTGTGCGTGTACTAGGTGTACACACGTAAGAAGTGAAACTTATATAAAACCTTTGTTGTACGCAGAGCCATAATTGGTTTGTTTTAAGTTTAGAGGTCCGAAACTATTTCTTTAAACACAGTAAATTTTGATACACTGCCTAGCATACAATTTACAAATTAATTGCTGCAAATTGCGATTAGCAAATTTCAAGTCGAAAATGTAATCCGTTGTCAAACTTCAAAGTCAAAAACATACTATATGTCATATTTTAACGCCGATAAAGAAGTTTGACTTCAAAAAGCAACATGGCGCGTAACGGAAAAATGTTACACTAAATTTTTTTCCAACCCCGATAAAGAAGTTTCACTTCAATAATTTAATAGCTTGTACTTGCCACAGGTGTACATTTCATATTTCAGAAATATAATTCTTTATTTTCTCCCATATAACATTTGAAACAAACAGTACGATTACAATTAAGAAGGTATTGGGAGACTGGTTTCCAAGCTACGTAAGAGCCTGTGATATGGATAACCAGGCTTCCATTCCACAGCAAAGTCATACTGAGTCTTAACAAAATTAAGTACATATATGAGTAAACAACAAAATTTAAAGTTACTAAAAAAGAACGGTTTTTGTGTTCACGCGAGCTTCTGCTAAATTTTAGTAAAAGAAACAGTTTATTGAGATGTTTCTATTCAAATCAAATAACATGCTTATGTTTGCTAATCAAGCAAGAGTATCAATGATTACCATTGGATCGCTTATTTTAACATTATTAAAACTCACTGTACTCAATAGAGTCCCTTGTAAACACTATCTAGAACTCATAGAGAAAACATCGATTCATACAGCGTTCATTACAACGATGCACTGAACGTTTATTTACTGTTTATCTACATTTGGCATTGGATTTGAATGTTGGAATTAACTTCATCTAGTTTTATTACTTCGATAGTATTTCTAGCTGTATCGTAGTCTACGACTAGTTAGTTAAACTTTCGGATTTCAAGAGAGTTCAAATTTAAGTTTATATATCAATTAAATGAACTAAATACAATTTGAACAAAAGATTTTCAAGCAAGGCACGGTCGTGGAATAATTCAGTCATATTTTAGCGCTAAGTATACGGAAATCATTCAGGTTCCGTCTCCAAGTGACCTGACTTGAGTGTCTAAATTATAATCTACATTTTCCAGCGGAACCTCCACCGTTAGTGAACGTGACAGTCCACGCGTCAACAATTCTGGCCATAATTTTGTGGAACGTGGCTGGTGAAGGTGGACATCCGATCATTGACTTCACAGCGCAGTACCGCTCCGCGATGCCTGTTAATGGCACGCTGGAGGCCTGGAAACCTATCAGCCCTAATCATATAAGCCCTAACTCTGTAAGTATACTGACGCTTTCTACTACTTTGAAAATTTTTGAAACATAGTTTTTTGTATAAACTAACCAATATATGGATTTTATATTTACCCATATATACGTAAGGCCGGCAACGCACTTGCGAGCCTTCTGGCGATCTGAGTGTTTACGGGCGGCAGGTGTCACTTAACATCAGATGAGCCTGCCTGTTTGCCACCTATTACATAAAAAAGGGTAAAAACACTTGTAATTTCTATCGGCTTTATTATATAACGAAAGGTTTATTACAATACGGGAAATAGTAACAGTGGGCCAGTTTTGAATATACCTACGAAGTTTTTTGGTAGATTAGAGTCTCTATTGCAGTAACAGCGTACGACGGTGGCGCGATATATTTATTTTTTTTATGTTTTTAGTATTATATTTGTTTTTCTCATGTAAGTGACATGTATGATTTCAATGAGAAGAAACCTCTTTAAACCTATATTTGTTACCGAGGTTACCATTTTTTCTGTGACTATTATAATAACTTCGTATTTATTGTAACAAGCACGATTTGCCAGAATTTCCTTTTCATAAAAATTATGTAAAGCCTACAAAGCTTTAAAAGATAATTTAATCCCAAATCCACTGATTTCAGCGTCAAATAGACGTTTACCACTTGGAGCCGAATGCCTCATATTGGTTCAGAGTATGGGCCAACAACGTTCTGGGACCTGGGCCGCCTGTCGAGGTCCTTGCGACCACCCTCTACAGTGACCAGGAAGCTGGTAAGCATTAAATCAACAATCCTATTGGCTATTATCTTTAATTTTTTTATTTGGGAAACAAAACAGATACTATATACAATAAAAAGTTAAAAGCTAAAGTCAAAATCAAATCATTTATTTCAATTAGACCACCTAAAATGGCCCTTTAGAATGTCAAATAAAATATAAAGATGATCCTAGTTGCCCCTTCCAGAAGGTAGTTTCGTGTGGAAAAGAATGGGCAAAAAACTCCACACTTTCACTTTAAAAATACAATATTTTGTATACATTAGTTAAATAATGTATGTATCAAAAAATAAAACATAAAATAAACACATTGGATGTATCCCCAACAAGTTTCACTAATAAAACAACCTCACCTTTTTCTTAAAGTCATTGTGTGTTGGTGATCTAATGATACTTCATAATATTAGTAATTATATGGCACGAAATTAAAAAAAAACAATAACTTTAGCAATGAATAAATAAAACATGTTCTGTTACTTGGAAATTATCAGTGTTTTACGATGGAATCAGCCGACCATAAAATAATTTTTCATGGCTTGCACAAATTTCTCATTTTGTAGTCATTAAGAAGTGTAGGTCTATTCGAAAAACAATACCTACTGTTTATTTGGGATTCAAACTCGTTATTACAGTACAAGTAAATTCTTAATTTAAATTACTACTTACTTTTGAACTACTTGTGAATGTGTTTTAGACGTTATGTCATTATTATATAATATATAAAGAACTTAAAAACATAAGATACGTATAATATCATACTTAACCAATACGAATTATTTGGTAAAGAGGATTATTAGTTTTTAATTTGTTTTGTTTGTGTAATTAAAATTGTCTGCAATTTTTAATCATGTTATCAGATACCCAAGATTCATAAGTTTTTCATAATTTTATTTCTAATGGAGAACTTAAATATGAATTTTTTATATTGTTTAATCTCCATCCTAAATGATAGGGCATGAATCTTATAGAAAACAAAACGTGATTCTGTTATTTTCAAAATATTAAAGCCTTAACATAAACATATTTTCCTCAATCTTCAGAACTTTACAAGCACTTCCTGGAAGGCGCTGAGACGTTCGACACCCGGACGTGGGTGGCTGCGGTGTGCGTAGTAATGGGCACTTTAGCCGTCCTAGCAGCAGGAACTTGCGCAGTTCTGTGCCGCGAGTGGCGACGCTCAGGTGAGCCCCGGCCATAGCCTCGCCGTCTGCCCCGCCTCTATTTTCTCTTCTTTAAGTAGAATAGCGCGGGACATAGATGCGGGTGACAAGTTGTGTCGCCTAACCAACCGATGGCAACACTTGTATGAAGAACACTTGAAGATCTTTCCCCGAAACATTGTTTTATTCACAATAGCTGCTAGAGCGAAGTTTGTAGTTTTTTGCCTTTGATCGCGTTTTCTTCGCTTCGTGCTTAACAAAGTAATGTTTTTGGGAAATGGGTAAATAAGGTAAAGGACACGAGTTCTTTAGTGATTATTACGTTATTTGTTGTAAAAGTCATGAGAATACAAAATAAGAGTAAATACTTCACTCAAAACGTAGCGATTGCGCGTAACAGCTACGATATTCGTAGCTACACAGTCTCGTAGGATGTTCGTAGCGCTCGTAGCATAAACAGAGGTGACGTAGCAGGGGTGAACGTAGTACTTTTTCTCGTAGAAGGCATGATTAGTTTATAGATATGAAGAAATGTCTGATAGTGAACGCAAAACAGTGAAAGAATATATAATTGTCAATTTTATTGTAATATGAGTGAAAACGACAAAATATTCAAAGGCTTAATAAGGGAGTAGGTATATGTCGAAGATATATAGATAGTACTTTATGTACTAAGTATAACTTGATACAATAAAAGCTTACGCCTGGCAATATTGTCAATTTTATAAATCAATAGACATTTTATTATTAACGTATAGACTATTAAGTATAGAGTTTCTTAGATATATTAGAATAGTACAAAAAAGCAATACTTAATGCAATATTAAACTTTAATATAAAATTAAATGCACTTCCTGCACTTAATAATGTGCCAACACTATTGAATCTTCAATTTTATATTTTATCGAGTATAATCTATATAAGTATCTACTTTGGTTAATAATAAAATAAGTGCCTACTTTTACCTATAACTTGTAATTTAATCGTTAAAAATTTTAGATTTTGACTTAGTCTATTCATAAACTTGCACAATTAATAATATAATTAAGTTTTCAATCTTAAGGACCAAACGCTACGTATGTCAATTAAAACGTAGTAGCTTCAAAGATATAGTGTTGCTAGATAAAAAAATATGCTTCCATTGCAACAAAAAAAAATATGATTAGATGTAGTGAGCTTTAAGCTTAATATACGATAAACTTGCCAAAAATCTATTTATTACCTTAAGGAGCGTAGGTCATTCCATTAGAAATTTGATATTTAAAAAAATAAAATAAAAAATACTTCAATATAATTAGTAATTTCAAAGTAAAAGAAAACGGTTCTAAACACTCTAAATCTAAGCTTCCAGGGTATCTTAAAATCTTCTTATGATCGCTTTAGGACCAGTTTTTCACTATATCTATTGTAAAGTCTTCATAAACGTTATTTCTTATATAATAAAAGAAAAATGGTCTTCGTTTGAGGCTCCTTCACGCCTAAACCACTGATCGTATCGACATGAAACTACCACCATTCGATGCGAAATTTTCCTAGATGCTTTATGGCTATTTATTTATTAAATTCCAACGTTCCTTCATTTTTTTATTGCTGTTTTACTTTTATGAAAATTTATCCATACGGACTTCACCGCGGAAACATTCGGGGAGGCTTCCTAGAACCTCTAAACGTCAACATCTGTTAAAAACTCGATTTTCGAAATATTTCAATTTTCTTAGCGGGAAGTTAAAAAGAAGAAAAAAATATGAAATGATATGAAAAAAAATAAAATAATGAAACATTAAATTTATTTTAATTCGTCCAGCAAAGCGGGCGCGAAACGGCTAGTTTCTTATATAATAAAATTAGTTTATTACGAATTCAATTAATTATTCAACGCACGTCGCAGCTTTAATTCAATTCAATTATATTATGAATCTTAGATTATTAATTAAAAATCTTTAAATTAAGTAATAAGACAGTATAGCGTGAAACAATTACAATTCAAGTGTAAATAAATGATATATCATTTTCACCTCTACTACATATGTATAAATTCAATTAGTTGCTACATTGCAAATTAGACTTTTATTCCTGATAATTACGATTGATTGGTATGCTAACAAATTTTTATCGATTTAGGGAAATTCACTCGCACATAAATATAAACTTTACTAGTAAAATCGTCAAACCTTGGTGTGACTTAAGAAACAATCCAACTTTCATCAAAATCGATTAAGTAGTTTTTGAGATATTCATTCCTGTATGAAATTAAACCTGAAGTCGGTTTAAATTTTCTAAATTACTTTAAAAAACATAGCGAGTGAATTCCCCTACGCATGCCTCCCATTAAAATATTAATACAATTTTTATTCATTCAAAATTTTCTTCTTTCCCTTCTATCGCACTGGCTTGGACCGCACGCTTGGACTGCGGGCACTAACATTGATGGTATGTATACTAACCCTATGAATGCCTTGGCTATGCTAGTAGATTATTCAGAGGAGCAAGACATCATAGAACTTGTGCCTAACATTATACTTAACCCTGGCTTCATGGAGACGGACCCAGTGAGGCCCAAAGAGCAAATCGTCAAGTCGGCGGAGTGTCCGGGCCCCGGTAAACCCAGACGGGTTTGATTTTCGTCTATCTTGAACCTTAGGATATTCTATCTTAGCGATCCTGGCCTGTTGTCATGATCCTAGATTCGATTGTTTTTCTTAAAAACTAAACAAATCGTTATGATCGTAGAACAATGTCGGATTTGAAAAAAATCCAAAATCCACTTTTTATCATATTTGGATACTACATTGATTAAATATTACGGCTATATTTAAAAAAAATCCATGTGTGTTAAATTTCAAATAAATAACATACAGTCGGTAAAGTGACGGATTTGATAAACGCTCATAGAAACATTTTTTTCTAGAAAACTGTGTAATTTAATGTTATTATTTTTATTTTGTTTTAAAACAAACCCTTTTGTTTGCTGTATGCCAATTTTCATAAAAATAGAATATGAATTAAAAAAGTTATGACAAAAAAACTAACATGATTATATTATTTTGAAATGGCTGCCCTGTAAAGTTTACTATTTGTCAGATCCGTCACTATTCTACGACTATGACGATTAATGTTTGGCCGCATGTTGCCGCCCCAATTGATGTTAAGTAAAGTGCGGCCTATTGGAGAACACGCCTCTGCCGCCTAGTTAGGAGGTAAACGTGCTATTTAACTATGATTTGAAGGATCTCAAGTTATACTCCCTAGGTAAGATTTCAAGAATATTATTTCGGGTATCACAAGTTAATAATAAATGTTCCTAATTTTATTCAAAAACTTTGAACTTAAACAAATTAACTGTTTGGGAATTTGTTTAGCTTGACGATTTCAAATACAGCTTATTTTTGTTTTAACGGTTTCGTGTTTTACGCTTACCTGATGCACGAGGCGTCGCGTATAAAAATAAACAAGTGTCCAGAAATTGGCAAGGGTAAATATGGACATATCAAAATTGTAATGAGGATAGAATATTCTATGGTTTGTAAATTTTATTGTAATTCATTTTTACGATAAACGAGTTATATTTTTAATTGCCAATATACAATTATTGTGAAATATTAATGTCAATGAAGTTAAGAGTCAATTATTTTTCAATATAGCAACACATTGGGGTGTTAAAAATGTAACTCGAATAGGCTTAGCTTAACCAACTGAGAGAGAAATAGTGTTTTAAGTGTTTACGTATTGGGGTTGCCATGTGAAGCTTCATAGTTGATATTTAAGGTACGAAAAGCCTGCTTTTGTATTTAATGGCAACTCCAACACATTTTTGTAGGAATATTGCTTACCGTTCGCAATAAATTGTTAATGTTGCTAGCTGTGTATATATTTAAATAGTGATATTACGTTATATATAACTGTATGTATATGGATCTCAATATTGCGATAATTTCGTGATTTTTTACTGTGATTATTTTCCTTACAATTTGCACTGTTGTTTATAAAAGAATGTATGTTGTATATTTTTGTATGTTTGTTGTCGATGGTAAATAAAATTGCGGTTTAGCTGTGTCCATATGAACTAGATGGCATTATTATTATTTTTACAACGCCATCTGTTATCAATTTGAATTTAATCAAAGCTACGATATCAATCGGCAATATAATGTTGAATCAAATATGTAAAAATTGTAATTGTGGTATATTGTTAAAGTATTATAAAGCAGTATTTTTGTACACATCAGCATATCACAAGCGCCTTAGAGAGAAAATATATCAAATTTTAACCTTGTCTTACGAAATATGTGCTGTTAACGAATCCTAAGGACTTGAATTACGTCAAGTTTTAATTAATTCAATTACGTTACTAGTGTTACGTCACGTACGTGTACGTTTAGCTAACAATCTAACAAATAATAATAATAATTTAATTTGTCTCCCGCCAAGTATGGTCGGGCGATATTTTATCTTGGTAATTTTAACAATATGAGATGTAGTTTAATCGAGATCTTCGGAGAGTTTATTACTACAGCTTGGGTTCAGTCATCTGGTCAATCAATCAAGACAATCATTTTTTTACACTGATCCATCATGTATAAAAGACAATGAAAATGCAGTTAACAGCGCATATTTTTGTATTATTATATTGACTGTCAGAGTTTCGCTATTACTTTAATAATAATGTAATCAAAAATTGATTTTGATTCAATTCCCCTAAATAATCTTTTGTAAAAATGCTTTATTGCCATCTTCTAAATTGTACCTACGAAATTGCAATAACTTATCATTACTATTACTCCATCTATTAACCAATTTATGTAATATTCTACTTTTCCCTTCGAAAACATAGATGGCGTTATGCATAACAATTTTAACCCTTGTCTATCACTACTTAAATGAGATTAACAGTTTATTTTTGTATGAACGTAATAAAATGTTAATGTTAGCCGTTGAAAAATGTACATTGGCTAAATGCTTTAGATTAGATTTAAGGTTATATCAAAAGGTTGTTTGGTGATATTTGTTACTCGGACTTTGTATGGTATTAGAATGTGGCAGATTCGTTATGAATATGTAATTTAACTTTAAGTGGGACGCCAGTCAAAATAATATATAGTTGTAATATGTCGATAAGGGGCCGTAAGCACTATAGGGGGAGGGGGAGGTCTTTGATTTTCTTGTTATTTAAATCGCAGTAAATCTGCTTACGTGAAACTTGAACAGTCCCTAATTGTCATTAGTCAAATATATTGGCGTAACACAATTAATTGCTTAAGTGAAAAAATTAAATATCGATTTATACATTCCTTAGATTAAAACTTATATTTATTTTGACTGGTCGTTAGGTATATTAATGCACGTAGGATAGCCCGAGAGTCAAGACTGGGTGGAAGATGGTCGGACACCGCTAACTTGATTTGTTACGCTAAAAATGTGACTATTTCCTGAGTCCTATTTTCTCAGTATTACGCATACCTTGTTGAGCACTAACACATAGATGGCGCTATTCTTAATGCTTATAAAACTTTAGATGCTTGTAGCGATTTGAAACATTTTGTAAGATGATTCAATAACTGGAATTAGAATTTCTTTTAGGCACTACAATAGTCTGATATAATGGTGGCATGTTGCATGCTTTGCAGCTATATACACTAGTATTTTCATACATTTTTATTGCTTGTACTATGCCTAGCCATAGCCATAGCCATAAGATCTAAACCCACAGTGTTCAGTGTCGCTATTTACTAAACTATATTATATAAACTCGTTTGACTTCATGTTACAGGTTCTCTTGGGTAAAATTGTTTAACCATCTCTTGGTTAGAGTTCATGCCTTATATAATCTTTAATAATGTTTTATTGATAATTTTTCAAAGCATAATATTTGTTTCACGTTATGCTGTCTCATTCGTATATCATCTAGATAAGTGTGGCTTTATGCTATTGCACGATGTTAATAAAGATTTCGCTGTGATGTTATCGGAATTATAAATGGTAAAATTAAGTTCGTTACGTTGGCAACATTGATGTTAAAAAATTTGTTGTACATATACCGTGAACATTCCACGTCATTCCGTTCAATAAAAATCAGCTAGTTCACTCACCAAATCTCTATACTTTATATTAAAGTCATTTTAGGTTAAGATTGCCTTTTATAAGCACGTCCATGGTAAGGGCAGCGAATGTATGTTATTTTGCCTTAACTAAATTCTTAAGGCTATGTTACCAAAATATTTTATTGATTGGCAATATTTTTCTAAGTAATCTTAAGATTAATGTTAGTACGGACCGAATGAGAAAGGCAGATTGGTAATTAGTCGGTCCTTTACACAACATTGTTTATGGTATTGTATTTATTTTATAAACATAGAGAATGGTAGAGAAAAAAATATCTTAAAGTAGTAAAAAATATCTTGACTTTTGTAAGTTTCGCGTAACAGCTCCTCAGGAGGAAGAGCCATCTAGGGCCAGGTGCTGTCAAACCATTTTTTCTGTTTGAAGTTTGACATATTTGACAGCGACCAAGACGACATTGTAACTTGAAGTACGAATTAAAATATGGACTAAGATTCATAGACAAGTTTAACTGTAAACTCATTCGTATGTCAAAATTCTATGATCATTTGACAAGTGGTGGAGTTAGTTTCCTATGAAAGTTGTCTCTTATTCTACCTTTGGTTAGCGGTTGATTTCTATTTGTGTAAAAACTAATATTGTTACGAGGTCAAATATGAAATTTTTAGTACACATTCCATCGTGATAATCAATAACCAATACCCCATGAATAGACGTCTGGATACAAATTTTCTAAGCGTATTTTCTCAATCTATTCTCTATGTCTATAGTTTTAGCCATATAAGCTATAGTGCGAATTGATTTGTGTATTGCACTCTTTTAAATGAAGTAGACTGACAAATCTCATTTTCTGTCTTCCTGTTTCGGGTAATCCTAATAGTTATAAGCTTCAAGTACCGTTAATACGCGAATAGACGCTTTACATGTTAAACCGGATATGACGTAATAATGTGATCATTCATCTATGGAACACCATAGACAATTGAAAGTAGAGAATAGATACACATTATCATAATAATAAGTACGTAAGTAATCTGTGATCAATGCGGAATTGTCTATGGTGATCACTTTCCAACGAATGACAATTTTGATAAGCAGGTGAGCAAGGATGTTTATTAGGAAAAAGTTTTTAATAATAAACGATGAAACCAGTCGCTTATTTGTGATTAGTCAACAGCGTATCAGCACGAATCATAGTCTCTCTTAGGTAAGAACGAAAAACAAATCACAAACGAGGGCGCATATCTTTAGTTTCCGTACTGTGTATCTGTGGTTGGATTAATGATGCTATTCCAACGCAAAATCGAAAGGCGACATTGTTTCGTCTACCAACCAACACCCAATGAATAAGTATTCTTCAAAGATTCTATTAGACAAAAACTATCGCCTAATAAACGTAAGAAGTTTAAGACTTGTAACATATGGTTCATTCATGCAGCATTATTTATTGCGTGTCGCGTCAAATGCAATGAATTGGAACCGTATTATCAAAGGTTTGTAATTATTGAATTGATTTAAGCGATAGTTTTCGTGTAATGAAAATTGTCTTACTCTATGATATATTATGATTATTATATTATGTAGTCATTATTTAGGCTGAGTGCACTGCATTTGTTAAAGATGTCAAAATCCTTTTCTTAAAAAATCCAACTGGAAACGCATGCAAATTTCGTGTTGTATGAAACAATTATTGTTAACAAACATGATGCGATTTTTGTATTGTTTATTTTATGTATGTAATTTTACATGTTTGTAAAATTTCATGTATGTAACTTTTAAAATCACAATGTAATTATTAGTTATATTATTTGTGCAATTTGTAACTGAATGAGCAAAGTACAATGCGGTTTATACAGTTGTTGTGATGTTGGAATCATTCCCATTAAAACTACGTTTTACACTTATACCTTGTTTTATTTCTTCTTTTTAAATTCCTTATAAAGGAAGACTGACAAGTGCGCGGAACATATATAAATTGAGATTCCAAATTCTTTTTCGTGTAAACGAGTGCTACATATTTAAATAAAATTAGTTTAACAGTATTTGTTACCTACATTATGTTTACTCGGCGTTTTTAGTGCTTCTTAATGTAGTGACTGGCAAATGCCACATTAAGTGTTACATGCACTACGACACTAGTAATCAAGACTTTATTCTAACCCACAGAATTTAAGGCAGGCTGCTATCCAAATCTAATTCCTGAAAAAAAAAACAAATTTGCTATTTATGGAAATATCTATATTCAAAAATTTAAAATCATTAATTCATATAGTTAACAATGTACACTTATGAGCGTCAAAAATATATATATATATATATATTTGAAATGCTTCTAATTTTACAGTTACTGCCAGTTCTCAAATCAAGGGCGTAGAACGGAAGAGAAGAACTGGCAATAAACTCACCGCCACTCATACACAAGCCAACTAACAATTGGCCATGGCTTCAGATGTCTGTTGCCTTAGCTAGCCTTCTGTGCCGGACATCCATCATTGTATCTTAAACACACCGATTTCCTGACGATGTTTTATTTATCGCAGTAGCAAAATTAGTTTATTATGGACTGTACATGTATCACTTATTCCACGTCATAAATTTGAACTTTAGGCCCTATCAGGAAGGCGGGTGTAGCAAGTATTCTATACCTCAAACGAAAGCCCCAAAGGTGATTTCAATTATAAATTCGAAATAATATGACGAAATGGACGGTTTTTATGTTGTAATTTATTACAATGAAGTCATGAGGAGTTGTGCTTCGTGTGCATTCTTAGGAATAAGACAACATAGTGACGAAAGTTGACTTGTGAAGTGAGTCACTATGTAAATATTACAAAGTCCTCAAGTCCTTACTCGACAGAAGTCACGGAGCAATATCGTAATAAAACTTGTAATAACTCGGAAATGTGACTCACGACTCAAATTTGGTCCAACCCGTGGTCGTGAAAAGTATCTTTAAAATACAAAAAAGACATATAAATACTTAGAAGGCTATTTGCCCTTGCCGTTGGAATCTTTCCCTAACGACCCAACCAAGCCAAAACCAAAGCCAAGCCAAAGCCAAGCCAAGCCAAAGCCAAAGCCAAAGCCATAGCCAATGCCAAAGCCAAGGCATGCCATGTTGACCAACCCTCCAGCCAACCGCCATGCCTGCCAACCACAAATGCCAGCCACTTGGAGGGGATGAGTCTATATAAGCCAAAGCCAGCCATATTAAAACCTACTTTTTGGAAGACGTAACAAATAAAGAACAAGTGTGCTGTCACTCTGCCATTTTATTTTCACTGTCAATTATAATAAATTAAAATACAATTATCAACAAAAGAATAGGTTAATTATACTATTACTACCATTATAAAAAGCTTATGTTATCTAGGATTAAAAAATTACAAAAGTCTTGCTTATCGCATTCCTAATGAATAAGGAAAGTTGACACAAAACCCAAGCAATTCCAAGAAATGACTTCAATTAACTAAAACAGTTAATTCCCGAATCCCTTTTAAATTGTTTCCTCTAATTACGTACTTTATATCCGACATTAGTGACATTATGTAAATTCAATTAAATTGTTCAAAATCGATTTTGATTGAGTGTGGTGTTAAGCAGTCGGAATATATACTATGAAAAGTCAGGACACTGGCACAATTAATATGAGTTTATTAAACCTTAAAATTGCAATTTCTTAAAGCTTCTTCCAACGCAAGCAGACCAGGGTCATCAGGACTGAACACCCTACACTCTTCTTCAAAGAACCTCTCCATCTTCAGTCGCAGCTCCTCAGAGTAGCGCCTTCTTTCTACACTCGCCTCTGTGCTTTCAGATGTATTATCTTGAACACTAAAATCATTGGAACTTTTAAACGCATAAAAAACTTAGGATTTGTAATCCTGGAACTTAAATTGGCAATAGTCGATGCAGTGCAGAATTCGGTCTATAACACGTTAAATACGAGAACTTTCCCATAGTATTCCTAAATCTTGCCAAGTTGTGTACCGATATAAATATGTGAATGCGATCTACAGAAAACAATTAAGCGATATATAAATAACAGAAATAATCAGCTAAGAAAATGCCCGTAGGAATTGCTAACAAAAATCAACAGGCGCCACTTTTCCATTAGGTCTTGCTTCGGTCCTTTTTTTTTTTGTTACCACCGTTAACAATAGTAACTCTACCTAATTATATTACTTCACCTATTTATATTTTTTACCTGTTTAGAGACTCTAGATACCGAGGAGGAAAGGCATCTAAAGCTGTCTTCAATTCAATCCACGGGTCACTGAACCTTCGGTTTTTTAACTGAAATAAATTTCAATTACCCTTACTTAAAGTAGATGTACAGCAGATGATATATCAAAATTCGTATTGGGTAACTAATTGTTTTTTTACTGTTTGGAGAAATTTCATTCTTTAACCAGGTGTTTCACTAAATTGATAAAGAAGGCAAACTTATTTTTTTTATAAAACTATGATAAAAAATTTAAAGTGTTATAAAAGTCTAATAAACAACGCTGTTTCGTAAGTGTAAACTGTGTAGTTAGTGTGTTTATATAGAACAGGACGCTAACAGTCAGGAGGCTCACCTGATGTTAAGTAATACTGCCACCTAGGGACATTCTCCTTTGGCACGCTCTTTTATTGAAGGGATAGGTTCGGAAATTGTATTGTAATTGGCTACTTTTCTTCCTTTGAAGATCTATATTTTCCATTTGTAATATTCACTGTCTAATAATGAAATATACTTTTAAGTTACATAAAAATTAAATATTTTAGTTAAAATTTGGCCATTATTAGAAATAAATAAATGTTAATTTCCTCTCACCCTCTTATATCTTCCGTAATCAATCTCAGAATCAGTCATAGCCCGGGATAGAGCCAAGCTCGAATCCGAAGATACCGTTTGATCGTCCTCAAGACCAAGAGACGAACAGCTGCTCAAGGATTCTTCGGGATGCCAGACATACGGAGAGACAGTTACCTCTGGTAACTCTAAATCATTAACCAGATCCAACCGGTTTTTGGGTATCCCATCGAGATGTGTTGGAAACATGTCCATTTCTAAAATTGGTATAATATTAAAACTTGGGAAGGAACGCAATTTTACAACCTTTACATGGTGTAGTTAACTGAACACTTGCTAGTTCTAGTTCTGAGATGAGGTAATTTTGTGACCCTATTTTTCCATGAACTTGTTTTAGTTTCAAATTTACATTTGTACTTACCGAAATATTGGTACCAAAAGTTTATTAGCTGGAATTTTGTAGAGTTTATATAAAGAGTTTCCGAGAATATTAAATGCTGTCCTTTCGTAACGTCGGTCTCGTTTGGTCGATACGTGATCATGACCACGCAACGCTTTTTTGCCTCAAGTTACCTAGGTCAAGATAACTTTTAGGCACATACATTTATATACAGCAAGTCTCTTTATTTCGTAATCCTGCAGCAAACATAAATTTATATAAAAAAAAACAATAACTAACCTTAAAAAATTATAACTAAAATATATTATTAAAAGAAGTCCTTTTAGGCAAGGTTCCGAAGATACTGGCAGCGTTGTCCCTTTGAATAGCTAGACTAATTCTTTGTCCGAGGTAGCTGCCAGCTCTTCGGTCTCCTGTGATTTTGACTAACCTTTTTGCTATTTTCTCAAAAAGACTCGAGAGTCTCGACACCGAATAGGACAACATCATAAAAAGTTTAAGTAGCTTTATATACTATACTAGCAGACCGGCCAAGCGTTGCTGCGGCTAAGGTTTTTGTTATATTACATAGTAGCAAACTATTCAAGAGAAACGGTAGGAGAACACCAGTCATGGGGACCACCATGCTTTATTGGTGGTTATGCCATTAAATCGTAGCTTATGTGAAACGTTGGTACTTTCAACACAGCGCCATCTGTTAGAATTGTGACTGTTAAATAATAAACAAATATTTTGCAATAAAATAATATTGCGGGCATAAATTGAGATGTAAGCTATCCTATCTTTTAAGTTGGATCAAACTACACACAGTGTGCAAATTTGATTGATATCGGTTCGGTAGTTTAGGAGTCCATAGCGAACAAACAACGTGACACGTAATTTATATATATTAAGATATATCGATTAACATACTAAATGAATATTTTTAAGATATGTCTTCAACATAAGTTGTGTTGTTGATAATTTTTATTCAAATTATAAAGAAACATTTTTTTTATTTATATCCAACACACAATTATTCAGTATTTACAAATTTCTTAACCTAATAGTAATAATAATAATGATTAAAAATTAATAAATTAAAAAAAATAAGTACAAATTTTAATAGTTCGTAGAATAGATTTTTCAATACGATATTTATGTAGTAACATATTCATAGTTGAGAAACTGTCAAAAAGTTTATGCTAATTGCATTGACAATATATTATTACATAGTTGCTATTATAAAGGTGCGCTTACACGGGCAACTAAAATTGCTCAATCCCGGTTAAAACGCGTAAATGCTGACTACATCAAGCAATTTACGGCAACGGCAACAAGCATCAATACTGCGCAATGGTCTTCGTGGCGCAACTTCACTAACTAGGAATACAGTCCACAAGCATTTCAGTATTCGCTCGCTATGGACGACATTGTTCTTGCTGCGGCGGCTTGTAGCGCTTTTTTTATTATTAATCAAAAACAAAAAAGAAAGAAAAGAAATAGGCGTATCTGGGTGCGATCGTTTTTGGCAAAGAGGCCGCAATTTTCATTGTGTAAAGAATTAGATGATATATTATTCAAAAACTGTACTAGAATGTCACGAACAGACTTTGAATTACTTTTGAATAAAGTAATTAGAAATGATTATTATTTAGACCTCTCGCTCTCCCCACGGAAGCAAGACGGCAAGCCGCAAAACAAACAAGTGCGAATGAGATTTATACAAAAATTGCTAGGAATTTCCAAGTCCATTGGATATTCGTCAATTCGTATCTGCGACATTGAGCGATATGAAATATCTGGAGCAATTAGAAGCAATATCGCCGAAATAATTTATTGAAATTTATTGAATTTATTGAAATTGCTCCATTAATTGCTCCGGATCGGTCCATTCGTGTCGCCGAGCAATTATTGCCCTCGCGTTAGCGCACCTTTAAGGTGCGCTTACACGGGCTACTTAAATTGCTCAATTCCAGTCAATACTCGTCAATTATGACGTCACGACTACATCAAGCAATTTACGGCAACGGCAACAAGCATCAATACTGCGCAATACAATATTGAGCGATATGGCGCAACTTCATCAACTAGGCAATACTGTCATACACGAGCATTTCAGTTTTCTCTCGCTATGGACGACATTGTTCTTGCTGCGGCGGCTCGTAGTGCTTTTCTTATTATTAATCAAAAACAAAAAAGAAAGAAAAGGAATAGGCGTATCTGGGTGCGATCGTTTTTGGCAAAGAGGACAAAATTTTCATTATGTAAAGAATTAGATGATATATTATTCAAAAACTTTACTAGAATGTCACGAACAGACTTTGAATTACTTTTGAATAAAGTTAGCCCATTAATTAAGAAACAGACGACCAACATGAGAGAACCAATTTCTGCATCAACAAAACTTGCTTTAACCCTTCGATTTCTGGCAACTGGAGATTCATACAAAAGTTTAATGTATCTGTTTAGAATTTCTGATAGTTGTATTGCACTATTTGTACCTACTGTATGCAGAGCTTTTTATTTATTTAAATTCACAATTAAGTAGATTTTTAATTCAAATAAATCAATCAGTAGTAATGTAATCCACGGCAGTAGTATTTCAAAATGCAGTCAAAACAAAAAAAAACAAAAATATAATGTTACGAGGAAACAGTTCAATTTCATTTCCAATGTTTACGCTGAATGCTAGTTAATTAGCGCACTGAAATTATTACGGACATTTCCTCGGCTTTGCAAAATTTCAAATGAATCAATTAAAAAATACGACATAAAATAATCAAGCTGTTGGCTATGTTTGACTAGACGGTAAAAAAAAAGGAACACCGTTGTGTGAACCAAAACAGAATGAAGTTGTAATTTACAAATAATTATAAAATATATTATTTAATTATTTATAAATTACAACTTAACTTTACTTTTATTTTAATTTATTATTTTTAATTTATTTATAACACAACAAACAGAGGCTGACTACGCGCTGGACTCTTGCCGCGCGCTATCCTACTTCCACCCGACCTCTCGCTCTCCCCGCAAGCAAGATGGCAAGCCGCAAAACAAACAAGTGCGAATGAGATATATACAAAAATTGCTAGGAATTTCCAAGTCCATTGGATATTCGTCAATTCGTATCTGCGACATTGAGCGATATGAAATATCTGGAGCAATTAGAAGCAATATCGCCGAAATAATTTATTGAAATTTATTGAATTTCTTGAAATTGCTCCATTAATTGCTCCAGATCGGTCCATTCGTGTTGCCGAGCAATTATTGCCCTCGTGTAAGCGCACCTTTAGAAAGGTTATATTTACGACGTCACAATTTGTCATACACGTATTGACTATCGTTGTAAATGAATGGTGCCTATAATAGCATTAAAGAAGTTCTTAGTCACCAGCTTTCCATCACAGATAGGTAATATTCAAGAACACTTCTGCTGGGAAAATTGTAACAGCATTTGAGAGTAGACTATATATGTACTTTGTTAAAATAACGAACAGATATAGTTCTAATCGACGTCAGTCGTTCCACAACTGAGCTATTCTTAAGGAAATTTCTGCCGCGCACAACCACTATGTGGAACCAACTGTCCACTGAAGTATTTCCGAACCAATTCGACTTAGGGTCAAGAAAAGAGCGTACCAATTCTTAAAGGGCCGGCAGCGCGCTTGCGAGCCTTCTGGCAGTGCTAGTGTCCATGGGCGGCGGTATCACTTAATATCCGACGAGCCTCCTGCCCGTCTGCCTACTGTAAAAAAAAAATAGTACATCATGCGTAAATGTGGACTTGTGTGTTCATAATGCACTTTTTCATAAAAGTGCTGACATTCAATTTGCTACATTAAATGACTAAAAGACCATTAACGAAAACAAATAATTGTATAAAGTGCCGAGCCACACCTTCATTTAGACGGATACACATGTATCTATTGGTGATTATTGTTTTTTGGGTGTTGTCTTCATTAGGCGTGCCAAATCTTCCTCCTATATTGTTTTCATCAACACTATTTATTTGCGTCTGTTTGCTACAAATATCAGACACATACAATAATCTAGGAGCTTCAATTCTGACGTTACTTCATACCTCAAAATGCATTTAAACTTATGAGCCCACATAGGTACAGGATAGATTACATCTAGATGAAATTAGCAAGGCAAACTAAATTCAGTAATTCTTTAAATTGAATTTAATTACGTATAAGATTCCGTGTCATTATGCTCCTCTGAATATATTTGTTTTAATTTAGGTTTCTTTATATTTTAATAATACCGTTTAATCTAAAAGAACTGGCTTGTCATCGACTACACTTCTAATTTTTTGAATTTATTGCAATGATTTTAATTTCTTAAGTTCCCTGAAATAAATACAATACATAGATTTTTTTTTGATATGTCTAGCGATCACACTATGGGAGTATTGCCAAATATTTTCATGATTAATCGTATGCACAATTTTTTGCTTGTATGAATAACGCTGCCAATTTTAAACAAATCTCCACATCCCTTAGTTCATTCATTGTCATTTTGCTCAGTGATGTACAGTAGTCCCTAACGTATTCGTTGAATTTAAAATCTGTCTCAAGAGTATAAAAATATCATATCTTACGGACTGGTATTCATTTCATATGCGTAGGATAGAAACCGGAAACATTATTTCAATTGTTTGGTTGAGTGCGCTTATCATATGAACACCTGGTTCGAAGCTAATACTTAATTACTTAAACGAGAACTCTAGGACTATATTCAACAACAATAACATCACGCTACAAGCGAATTCCTGAAAACGAAAACCTTCTAGAGAAATCAGAATCAAACGAATCGCCCCGTCTTTTGTTTTACATTCTCCCCCGAAACCGTCTAATTTCTATTGTATTATTTTCGTTTCACTTCTTTTATTCAAAAGAAAGTTATTACAAAAGTACAACAAACAGTATTTCTGTATAAAAGCCTTACTTAGAATGTTCCCGGCCAGAATTCTAATTTCTACTAAATTAGCCCGTGTTGATATTATCATGTATAATTCCATGATTTCTTGCATGGTACAATGGATTACGTCAGTGTATGACGTTAAAATTCTCTTGTTATGGCAAACTGCCTAAAATCAGGCCAGTCTCGTATCAAGACAGTTGGTAGTACAATCATTTAGACCCAGTCTTGTTCGTGACCGCAGCGCTGAAACGCGTATCGATAACTTCGTATTATTATTTCGTATTAAATGACGTTTCTGTTCGCTCTTTCCACACAAACTGCGCAGTGTGCAACCGCTCGTCATAGAAGAATCATATTGTTCTATTATATATTGTAAATTATACTCTCTGGTACAATCAGCTGATATAAAGGACATCAAATAATCCGACTCGAAATTGGAATTTTAATTCAGTCATGCGGAGATAGCGCGCGCAGATGGACGTCACTAACAGTCCGTCGTTGCGTTTACGCGGCGGTGTAACAAATTGTGAAAATAAAAAACATGATTTAAATTTGTGTACAAGTGTGATGCCGGCTGAGACCCAGCGACTCCTGCCTCCAACTTCGGAGACGATTATGACAAAACCGTTTCCAATACGAGGTAAATATCTATAAATATAATGCGACAGCTGCGTTTGTTAGCGGAATCTCTGAGATGTAATAAAGGAACTAAGATCGATTCGGTTTCGCGACAGGAATTTGTGAGTTAGGCGTTTATTAAATTCGTTGGTTTATCAATACATTCGAATGTTTTAGTACAAATAGGTTAACGACTGATTACAAAGGCATTAAATATATACGTAGTGTCAAGGTTTAATTATTTTACTTTTATGACAACTGCCAAGAATAAATTGTTAATTATGGATTTAAATTGTTCCTTCGTTATTTATACAAAAACGTATTTTACGTAACGTATTATTTACAAATGAAGTATTTCGTTAAGAAAACAAACACAATTTAATGTTGTTTGATTAATTGTAGGAGATACTATTATAGGTATGTATGAATCCCAGATTTCTTCTCTTTTCTGATTATATATATTATATTAATATATTACATTCCAGCTTACCAATTCAATATTTTTCGACTGCTACATCTGCAATCTGCATTCTCTAAAATTTACCCTCGAAACATCTTCAATCAATAAAGAGATAAAAACATAATTTTGGTTAGAACATGACATGCATTTTATTGTATTATTATTATAAATTACTACGGATTATTATAATTACTACAGATAACTTTTTAACGTCTTACAATTAATTGGTAGGCTAATTTAAAATTCATGTGTAATTAAAATTCCTAAGTGCGATTAGTCTAGTTTGTATTTGTTACATCGGAATTAAAAATAACAACCAAAACAATTTTTAAACAACTAAAAAAAAGGGTGCGTGTACTTATGTACGCGCGTAAGAAGTTATACTTCTTTGGGCTTTCTTTATTTTTTTTTAATATTAATTAATTAATAATAAATATTTAACTTTAATAATTTAATAATATTTAATATATTATTTAATCATTAATTAATATTAATAATTATTTATTATTTTATTATATTATTCATTCAATTTAATAACTAGGTATGTTTCATAACCTTTTAACTAAGTAACAATAGGTCTTTGTGAAAAAGCATTGCTAAATCTTAAAAAAATAATTAAAACTCCTATGTTTAAAAGGACACAAAGGTATTATGGTCATTCAACATTCTTGGCATGCTGCTAACTTCACGCAATCATTCTTTTTACTTGTAGATTGTCTTATTCCCACCGCTCGCGCACGCCGGCGCCCGGCTGGTTTAAAAAGACACAATTATTAAAATTTTAGAATCTGTTGTTGAAGGAATTAGCGGTTAGTCTTTACTTAGAACTGAGGGTAATGTTTACGAATTTGATATCCGAACTATTACCTAAAACTGTTTTTGAAGTTATACTTTAGGCGCGTTATGAAAAATTGTGAGGGAAATTTTACGATCGCGCGCAGCCGTGACACAAAATTTGATCATAATGACCTTTGTAGTACCTGCCTTTTAAACAAATAAAGTAGTTTTAATTATTTTTTCAAAGAAATTAAGCAATGCTTTTTCACAAAGACCTATTGTTACTTAGTTAAAAGGTTATGAAATATACCTAATTATTAAATTGAATGAATAATATAATAAAATAATAAATAATAATTATTATTAATATTAATTAATAATTGAATAATATTAAATATTATTAAATTATTAACGTTAAATATTTATTAATAATAATAAGCCTCTTATCCTGAACTGTTTCTTTGACTTTGTGGTTGACTCTTATCTTTAAGTTATAAAATATCTCTGAGTTCAGTGTGCCTCTTGGCAAAGGCCTCCTCTAACAATTTCCATTATACTCTGTATAATTTGTTCTCATTCCTTTTGTATTTTGTTCTTGTTAGAGGGTGATGGTCTAAGTCTTCCGCGGGGACCAGCCGTGGTGGAAGATATTTTTTTGATTGTTTGTGTAAATAATTCATTGTTGGTGTATGATGGTTCCGGTGGTCCTGGGGCATATTCAGTTTTTTGAGAGATTTATTTGTGGATCAGAGCTTGCTCTTTCTACATAGTTTAGTATGTTGGGTCTTAAGATATCTCTGGTATGTGTTTTGGGTAGTGTGGATCATGGATTGTTCAATATTGCTTTCTTGTTAGTTTTCTTTTCTAATGGTGCCTTTGGTGAGTCGGAAGTTTCTCTTTTCCTCTTCTCTCTATTTTCTTTCGGCTTCTTTACAATGAGCTTGTCGTATTTTATATAGGCGATATTTCCTTTCTTTATTTCTTCTTCTACTTGCGGTTGCAGTTGTTTGCGTTTGTCTAGGATTTCTTTGGGGTAGCCCTCTTTTATCTTGACGCCTTGTGGAAGGTCAGGCTTATTTTTGAGTATAAGATGTTTTTTCCATTGAGATGTGATGGTGACTATCACTGGACGGTTTTTATTATGAGTTTTCTGCCCAATTCTATATACTTTGCTAATTTCTTGGCTATCCATATGAACTCCCATATTCACAATTATTTCTTTGATATAATCCACTAACTCCGTTTCTAATTTAATATTTTCATTGATTCCAAAAAAGACGAGGTTGTTTTTTCTCTTTTCTATCTCTGCTCTTTGGAGTTTAAATTCCAGTTCTGAAATTTTGTTCTTGAGTTTAGTATTTTCCTCAGTGATAGTTTTCATTTTCTCGTCTAAAGCCTCCATGACGCTCTTAGTTACGGAGTATGTAATAAGTTCGGTTTGATTATTAATTATTTAATATTTTAAATAAATAAAGAAAGCCAAAGAAGTATAACTCCTTACGCGCGTACACGCACTCTTTTTTTTTAAATGAAGCACGCTTAAAAATGCGCTTCTAGAAATTTTCTCCCTCGTTTTTTTTCTTTTGTTCTCATAATCAGAAACTTCAAAGCTATATTTATGTCTAGACAGAATACGACTTATGAGTAGGGGGGCCCACGATGCTAAATGGGGCGGCGTCGTAGAGACCTATTGGGGCAAGTGAAAAGAAAAAAATTAACATGATATATACCTTTTCATCGGTGGGGGGGGGGGCTGGGGGTTTTTAAAATGGGAAAAAAAAAGTGTGGGGGGGGACCCCCGGGGGCGGGGGGGGTTTTGGGGGGGGATTTTTTTTTTTAATTTGGTTTTTTCTCCCTCCGGGGGGGGGGGAGGGGGGGGGGGCCTTGGGGGGGGGGGGGGTTGAACGGGTATGCGGATCCCCCTATATATTAATCGCCTTTAGTAAATCCCGGAAACCCCCCCGGGGCCCCCCCAAAAAGGGGGGAATTTTTGGGGAAAAAAAAAAAACAAAAAAAAAAAATTTTCACGAAATAAAGTATTTATATAGACTGGATTAATAATGAGTATTGTAAAGTATCGAGTCGACAACGCCTGTGTGTGTGTGACCTTCAGTTACACTCCCTTGACCTAGAACGCAAATTATCTAACACTAGTTTTTCTAATCCAATAATCATAAATACACTTTCGTAGTTAAACCACTATTAGGCAAGTCTGATCAGTAGTTCTTGATATCAACATAACAGAGCAGCGATATTGGGGAATAGAAACTTACTAAAACAATTGTGAAATTAAAATATGTCTCGAATTACGTTGTAAGCTGAAGTGAGTGGAAGCAATAACAATTAAAGTTATGGACATGGTCTCTCGGGTTACCGTGAGACCAGGATCCCGTACGTGACAAGAATCATGCAGTCTCATGTGTCAATAGGAATCTTGTGTATTTTTTATAAACCTGTCCTAACTCACACTACTATGAAATAGAAAAATATCTCCAGAGTCATGCATTTTACACTTTAATAAGACACACACTGTGTCAAGTCAGCAATCCAGTCTAGAGATGTAACGGGTTTTAGTATTGTATAAATGAAAAAATGTTTATGATCTATAGTTCCACGAAATCGAGACGCGCGCCTTTTTAATTTATAATAAAAAATACAGATAAACCATAGAGATAAAAATTAGTTGATATGAGGATTAGTGCATTTAAAATGGTTTATATTTATCATAGTGCACTTGTGGCTTCACTCGAATGTCGCATGCGCAGATAATGCAGCTTAGAACGAGGTCACGCTCTTGATATCAAAAGCCAATGTTTTACTACTCTTACGCCTCATATTTTAAAAATAAATCAGTGGCGCTACAACCTTTTTACGCATGGGCCTTTGGATTTTCGTATCTGTTTCATGATCATCAGTCAACCTAATAGGCAAGTAGGTGATCAGCCTCCTGCCCTGCGATTCTGTAACTCACTTTTCGAACTCTAACTTTAATAATCAATAAACTACAAGCTCCCACCTTTTCAGAATGCCAAATCATAAAATGACTGCTTCACGACTGATTTGAGAGCGACCGTCGATGCCAAATCCGCTGTGTGAGTTCGAAAAGTGAGTTACAGAATCGCAGGGCTGTTCCTCACGATGTTTTCATGTTATGCGCACATAGACAGAAAGTCCTTTGGTGAATAGGAATCGAACCTACAACCTACGACACACACTGCAGCCACTAGGACAACACTGCTCATATATAAAATAAATACAATTATAGAATATCCATGGTGGACTAAATAAAAATCTATCGCAAACAGCTTAGTTAATATAAACATATGATAAAACTGAGACTGATGTATTCAAACCCTAGAAATGTCTCTTCTAGATGATTTCAGCCGCAACAGTTTCTTTAATGTCAGAAAAATTGGAGTTGAGTATAATAAAACTGAATTAAAAGGCTCATATAGTCATTATATATATATTCATGTTTTCTTCAACAATTCTCTTCAAACTATTAATTCGATTAGTTACGGCCACGAACATTTTAAACATAGATTGAAACACACTCCTATATTTATATCCTATTTAACCCACACAGAAATGGGCAGGATATAGTAGTTTCGTTTTAAAAACAGACAATTATTTAACAGTCATAGTATTTTGATATATGTATACCTATTACAATTGATTCAGTAGCATTGTACGGTTCCTGTGTCATCGAGGTGCTTTAAATAATAGAGGATTTTAGTTTTACTCTTTAATAACCACTATAACAATATAATAAGCGTAATAATGAAATATTAAATGCTTTGTTACGAATGAATGCAATGTAAAAGACAGACAGCTGCAGATAGTGCCTACGTCTGGCTATACGAGTACCTACTCTCGGGGTGTAGCTCCGACGATTTAGGAAATCATCATCATCTAATATAACTAAGAAAGCATGAGTGAGCATAATTACATAGTAATGTACGGCATTGGCTCCTACAAGCCTAAAACATTAAAACTTAACAAATCAAAGTCGTAAGGGTTTGATGGAAAAATGCGTATGACTCATCGCAATATAATAATAATTCTCTTAAATAAGTTCAGTCTATTTATATTTGTAAATACTGATAATATAACGTCCATTATGCTTAATAAAAATCGTAGAACTCACAATCATTCTATAAATATACACAGCAACAAATTGAATGCGTTCGTGGTAGACTTTATTCTTACTCTATTTCGATAAAGCAGCCATAACATGAGCTCAACGCGTGATTTTTGTGTATTTTGGGTTACTGGGTTTTCAACGTTCTACTCATTTATTACAGACCAAGCTTTTTAAAATACAAGATAATAGTTTCATATGATACGTTTAAACTAGATATGAATAAGTAAAATAACAATTTAAGTCTAAATTGATGTCCCCGAACTTGTTTTGTAAATGATAATAAACCTTTTTCAACCTAAATAAAAACTAAGGGAAACTACAAAAAACCCGATTTCTTGGTGAGGTCTTTCGAACGAAAGTTAACACACACCAAATCATATATTTTTTTTATAAATATAGTATATTAGGAATATATTTATATAGAATATTTAAATTTATTTCCAACTATAATGTTTGATTCTGATACGTTTGGAGTACACTCTTCGGCCGAGTTCAATTGCACAGGCACTAATTAAAGATTTAAGTTGGCGCCTAGTAGATAGTATATCGTACCAATGACCCCAGAGCTGGTGCTTTCCTCGCTCAACGAATAAGTATCACAGCATTAAAGGTACACTGCCCACAGGGACCAAACTTATTAAATTTGTTTTTATTTTATCAATATAACTTTTTTATTACTATGTTTGGAATATAATAATAAATAAGACAAAACAAACGACCCCTGGTATGTTGGTTCAACGAAATATCAAACTTGCTGAAACCGCACTTCCAAACTGATACCAGTTCTTTTGCACTGATTATGAATGAACTAACTAGCGGTAACTGGTTCGAGCCAGGGTGTAAGGCGCAATTTGTATGAAGGACGTACTCGTAATTTTACTTTCATTATTTCGACCACTTGTTGATCGCCTCAATGAATTTACATGTAATATATAAAATTCTCGTGTCCAATGTTTTTTCCCATACTCCTCCGAAACGGCTCGACCGATTCTTACGAATTTTTTTATGCATATTCAGTAAGTCTAAGAATCGGCTACTTTTTATCCTTTAAACCCCTAAGTGATAAGGGGTGTCCACCCTAAAATTTTACTTATTTTTTTTTATTTTGTGGTAAACAATACATAAAACCTTTAATTTTCACCCCTCTACGATAAACCCCTATTTTTTATTTGTTAATTAAAACTTATGACTTGAACTCCGCGGTTTATACAGAGAAAAATTGACAGAATTCCCTAAATAGTTTTCATTCCGGAAAACTGAACATTCTCTGGGGTAGCATAGCAAACTGTTCCATGTTGGTATGTACTAAAGAGGTAGGCTAAGTACAATCACATTAAGGAGAAACGAAGTTCGCGGGGGCAGCTAGTAATTTATAAATCCCACCTGACCACCTGAGTCACAGGTTTTAACCATTTACGAAATGGCATATTACTTCCTATCTCCTTCTTTAGTGGCGTTCTTCATTACGGAAGGTCGTGTTGGTGTTGCATATCCTTTATTCCACCCAGTCTACGGCAAGCCTCAACGCCTGTATAACGTACCTTAACTTGGTCGGTCCAACGAGTAGGGGATCGGCTTCGGGGTCGCGTGCCTTTACCTCCACCGTTCACCACAAGTTTCTCTAAGTTATCGAGACCTCTGCGTGTTATGCCCAAAAAAGCTCAGGGTCCTTTGGTAACATACTGAAGAATTCTCAGTTGTCTGAGAATTGTCAAATTCGTCCTTTTCGCTGTCCAGGGAATCTTTGAATCCAACACCACATTTCAAGAGCATCTACACTCCTCCTTTCAGAATTCAGATGCTCGCACAGTCCAAGTTTTAGCGCCGTATAAGAAAATGGCGAACACAAGTGAAACTTTTTTAGGCGCATGAGGGTAAATTTTTTACGGATGAAACGCAATAATAATAGTATTAGCGTCACGAAGATGTGCAGCGTTTTTGTCGAAGAAAAGGGAGAGAGCGATGACGAGCGCGACGGAATGAGAGAGGGAGAAAGGGCGAACGTAGCATGAGCAAAGCCATGGAGTGAGAGTAGGAAGCAAGCAAGTGAGAAAGATCGAGAGAGAGTGAGAAAGGGCGAACGTAGCATAAAGCAAACAGCCATGGAGTGACAGTAGGGAACAAGCAAGTGAGAAAGATCGAGAGAGAGAGTGAGATATAGAGCGAACGTCGCATCACGCACAGTGCCATGGAGCGAGAGCTATAGTGAGAAAGATTGAGAGAGAGAGTAAGGGAGATCGAGAACCGCTATTGGTTGATGTATTCGATTAGTAGTTACGTATTAGAACTTTAGATGGCAATTCTGTCGCATAACGTCTTGTGTAGTAAACGCAGATTTTTTATTTATTGAGTGAATATACAAATTTTTAATTTTGAAGTTTGGACCAAAAGTCGCCTCGTAGCGGTCATTCACATTTAAAAAAAAAATCTAAAACAAAAACTCAAGTTTTTTAAAACAAAATAACAAAAAAATAAATAAAAAATAAATGAAAATGAAAATGAATGATTGAAAAAAAAACAATAATATAATAAAAAAACCGCCATAACTATAAGGTGAGGAAAAAAAATGTACTAAAATAAATGTATATATAGATATACAAATACACAGTCGTCTTTTAGTTTTTTACAAATTATAATTAAACAACAGTACTTAGAACGCTAATATTAACTAGGAATCAGCCCAGGGTATAACTTTATATAATAAGAAAAAAAGTATTCTGGTACGATAAATTTTTCGACCAATTTCTCTGCCACATACATGGATCCATAAACACAGACTGACGGACGTCCAAGAATGATTGATTTTAATGTTATTATTTACTATGTTAAACAAAATAATTGTTCATAAAAAATACCATATGTGCTTGATAGATTATTTAACTCGATTTTAGTGCACTCATATTATCCTGTAAGTGTTATATTAGTGAGAAAAAAATCATTCAAGTTTCGAAAGACTGGGTTTTTTTGACATGTGGAGAGTAGAGCACTGTCTCCGCTCCGCTAATGAGGCATGCAATACATGGAGTGATCATATATTGGTACATGATCATCTGTTGGGGCTTTTTTTACCTTAGTAATAATGAATTTACAAAGAAGTTTGACTTCTGACATGTGTACTTTGTATGCACTTTTTTTTAAATTCGTACCGAAATCTTGCGATCTTTGCATATTCGCAATAGTTCACATCGTCTTTGGTCATTTGTGTTCTTAGTCGAATTTCCTTTTTACAGTCCCCTTATTAACATAGCAACGATAATTTAAAGATTATATTAAAGAATCGTTTTGTCCCCTCATAGTAACCCAAATAGAAAAAGTATTCAGGAAGTTTGCATTGTAAATAAAAATATCTAAAATTACAGATAAGATAGCAATGTCACGTCTTTAAATCTAAATAAATTACAGATTATCGCATCATTGTCCGACGAATACTTACAATTTCGCCAAAATATTGTACTTATTAGCTATACTCCATATTTACAGCCTAGACTAAACTAATGAATTAGGCTTTTGTAGCTACATCAGAAACCGGTTATAATAATAATAATTTATGTGCCGGCCGGCGCGCATCATGAGTCACGGTCATGCACTGAACGCGTGCCTCAGCTTCAGAGTAATGATAATGCTTTAAAAAATAATTGATCACTCTTTCAAACTGCGCATGTAAAGTACGTCATTAAATATACATAACCGTACCAATATGAACCAGTTTTGCCGCTAAAGAATAACCTTCAAATGGGGCATGGGGCATCAGTCAAATTTAAAATTTAATCAATTGTCATTAAACAAGATAGTTATTCAAAGATCGGCTCGTCCAACATAATATTCACATTTGAAACAACCAACTTTCGTTTGATATAGAAAAATAAAATGGCTGCATAATCTTCAATGTTCTGGATCATGGAATATTTTAAAATATCGTTATCGTATCAACGTTTGAGCGTCGCAATATTTTCTTATTTCAATCAATTAATTGTTATTGATTGAATGTCATTGAATATCATGAAGTAAAGATCACGAAGGTTGGTTATCTATACCTTCATTCTAAAGTCAGTACAGGCTATATATTGGTTACCGTCAACACAGACACGGTTAAAGGCCGGCGACGCATCCACTAAAAATGGGTGTCTATGGGCTGCGATGACTGCCCTTTTTAGGCGTCCCGTAGGCTCGTTTGCTCCTCTATTATATAAAAAAAATACAAAGATTACTTCCAAACTACAGACGTCTACAAATGCTTATATAATTGTAACGCGGAACAGATTTTTCCCTTTTTTTTGCTTAAGGACTAAAATTAGATTTAAATTACCTTGGCATACGCAATTTTTTACCTTGTTAATTTGTAAATGTACTGACAGATTAAATATAAAACTATCAATTTATAATTTTTTTTATAAATTTAAAAATTAAAATGTGCATTGTAGACGAAAAACTAATTAGTGATAAAAGTAAGGTCCATGCAGAAATATCTTATATCGTTTAAGAATATTCGTCTTTAGTGTACTTTCAGTAACGTGTGTGGGCTCCAAATCCCTAATCACGGCAATTGACATTATGACTTACGGCAAGTTCGTATGACCCTCCGAATACTTCTTGTGGACATTCATGCTCAAAATAAAACTTCAACAACGCTTAAGTACAGCTTGCATGTTTGTAGGTGCAATCGGACGCTTCCGGATGCGCCTGTACAAGCAAGTCCCAAATGTGTTCAATTGGATTTCGGTCAGGCGCCATGAGAGTGAAGCCACATCCATTAGACGTGATTTCCTGCTGTCGTAAGTAATTGACTTGATGGCTATCAGTATGCGTTTTTGCATTCTCTTGCATTACCGTAAAGAAAACTGGGCCCAAACCATATGTGGGGCCAAACGTGATCTTCGAGATTTTCAATGTAGAGTATTCTATCAAACAAGCCCCGGGAACAACGACTTGAGATCTGTACGCTCGTCCAATACTTTAACTCCGCCGTTTCCAAACCATAATAAAGCCACAGTTCCAATTTTGTCATTCATTCCTGGACTGCTTCTGCACTGTATCGCTCGCCTGGGGCACGTCTGTAAACACGGAGATGACCATCGAAACGTGTAAGACGGAATCGTATTCGTCAGTAAAACGAACTGGCCTCCATTTTCGAAGTTGCCAAATTAGCGTATATTGCGCGAACTTTCGGCACTTGTCTATGTTGAAGGCTTCTTAAATACACAGCCCGAACCGGTCGGCGTGATCTCAAATTGGCTTCCAACAACCTAATTCTTACCGTCTGGTCGGAAATTTCTACACCAGTAGCCGTCCTTAGTGTATTTTGCTAGATCTCTTGCAATTGTGGTGCGGTTACGTAAAGCACAGTTGACGATGTAGCGATCTTGCAAACACGTATTTTTCTTTTCTCGACCTTGACCAGCCATCGTGAGTATTCTCCCGTCTCACGGTGATCGCTTCCAAAGTCTGTAGATAACATAAGGGGCTACTCATAGAATAATTTCCTACATCAACCCATAGTTCGTCCCCTTAGCAAAGCGATAGCTCAGTTGTGACATCCAAATCAGTCGATCTGGCATTATGACCTAACCTCACTCGCTTCAATGAATAACAGTAATCAAAAGGCAAACTAAAATTTCTATTAATACTCAAAAGATTGAAAAAAACTACTTAAAATGTTTTCTGTGATTAGAAAGTAATGAAAATTCAAAGACGTCACTTTGTTTTTCGCAACATTAAAAATTTTAATTTTTATTTTAAAAAAACAATACAAATTGAATTTTTTTATTAATTGTAGTAATTAACAAATTACCAAGGTAAAAAATAGCGTACAAGTTAATTTAATTCTAATTTTAGTTTAAGCAATAGAAAGGAGAAAAATCTTGTTCCGCTAATTGTTTTGAGCAGTATATAATTGTTCATTTTCCACTTTTTTTGTAATTAAGGAATTATGGTTAACAATACCGAGGCATCGAAAACATTTGTCATTTTTGAATATGTACATGTCACTAGATAGATTTAATGTAGGACTATCAGTGATAATAATATTTAGAAATTGATAAATAAAAAATTAAAACAATGTTAAAACGTTTGGTCCCTGCAGTATGTAGTTTAGGAATATTGTGAATACTGTACTCGTATATGTGTGTGTTGGAAATCAATATTTAGCATTATGACTTAGGTATATCTCACTTACACGCAGCTATCCAAATGTGTCTTGGACTCCGATCGAGAAACTTCCAGCGCCACTTTTTGCCAATTGTTGGCTTTATTCATATTCATATAGTCAGAAATATATATATGATAAACCTTCAATCAATTAGTTATTAAGTGAAACGCTTTTATACAAAAAAATGTAAATTACGTTAACAATTTGAACTTGTATATAATAATATAACTATTTGAGATTTTCGCATTTAAAACAATACTACTATTATCGTTGAAGAATAGTTTATAGTGGATTTCTAATTATTATTATGTTTTATTACTCATTGTTAATAAGTTAATAGCATAAATAAACTTAAATATTATATGTAACGTTGAGAAATTTATTTTTTGTTAAGCGGTTTACAAAATTAATATCATCTCGACTTCGCCGACGGCCAGTCACTTTCCGAGCGCCTTGGGGCTGTGTAGAGATGTGGGGTCTCTCTGCATCTTCTACCGCATTTACCTTGGGGAGTGTTCAGACTAATACATGCAGCTGAGTTTCATCATCAGACGTCAAGGCAGAATACAAAATACCATCCGGATCACTTCGACGTCCGTAGTTCGACAACTGAGAATTTCTTAAGGCAGATTTTTCCGCGAACCACCACTATGTGCAACCAGCTGCCCACTGAAGTATTTCCGAAGCAATTCGACTTAGGGTCCTTCAAGAAAAAGCGTACCAATTCTTAAATACACACTTGGCGACCCTCTGGCAAGCTGAGTGTCCATGGGCGGCGGTATCACATAACATCAGATGAGCCTCCTGTCCGTTTGCCTCCTGTTACATAAAAATAAAATCTCTATTCATCATAACGGATTAGCGTAATCCATTATTGAAGTTTATTTTAAAACTGTATATTTTTGTAGAAAAGATACAAAATAGGGCATAATTATAGATAATCTGTATCGACTTATATGTAGAGCTTTTCCAAATTTATCAAAAATAAATATTGTATCTCAACAATATAATAAAAGGGTATTAAAATGCGAATTATGTTATGCTGACATTTCGTAAATGATAAATATTTTACAGTCGTAGATCTGACGTAACTCAGTTTACGACATTCTGGAATAAATAAATCGATACATTAATTAAATATTTGTTGCTATATACTGAAGTATGTTTCTCAGTGGAGCAATGGCTAAATGGGTTATCATGCCTGTGTATTTCGTCGGGACACGAAACCGGGATATCCGGGTCTAAAGAGATCAAGCTTCAGAGTAAAGAGTTATATTCCCGTACGCCAAAACCCTTACGCTTTGGGCTGACGGAAGTCACATTTTGCGCAGTCTCGACTCTGAAATTTACCCCAAGCGCCTGACTACTGAGCCACGGTAAAATTTGATAGTAGAATTAATTATGTAATGTACATGGATGTATGATGTAGATAATTTTCAGTCATTACTTGTTATCTAAATTTGTTGGAATGTTTACGTGATAATGCGTCTTGACGTAAATTAAATAATTTACCAACAAACGTTAATTTGTATTCATATATATATAGTAATTGGACTTTGATATTGTTGCCGTAACGGTAGTACTAGCATCTTAGAAGCAATGCTGATTATGTAAAATATTTATGAATATTTAATAAAGTAAATAATATAAATATAATTAATAATGTATGATTCGGGATTTTAACAGGCGGCGTGTAATCTATGGATTTCATATTCATACCTAGGTGACAGCTTGACAGTGACAGTACGCTCAGACTGTCATTCCGCTGGTTGCTATCGTCAATTATGCTAATTGCTAGATGGTTCACCGTTCATGCTTATAGTCATGTTATAGTAGATAACAGATCGTGAACCAGTGATTGGGTTAGATTGTGATTAATAAACAAAATTGGACTTAATAACATTATTCTATCATATAAAATAGCGGAGCGATAACCATGGATCTAGACGAAAAACGCGTTGAAGGCTGGAAATATCTAAACAAACAATTCTTTGGTGATGGTTAGTAACAAAGTAATTTTTAATGGAGAAAGGTGTTAAAAATTAAAACAAATTAATGCTAGAACCGGAACGGGCTAGCGTCAAAGAATCATCGTAACATTTAAATACATTTTCACAATACACCTTTGAGGATGCCTGTACATTAAATCCTGTTCAAAGGTTTATAAATTATGTTACTGTTTATTAAAGTTAAGGTCAATAAGGTCGCTATCGCTTCATAACGTTTCCTATATCTCAATATAAGCTTGTTCTACGTTATCGTTAATTACATGTGAGATAAACCTTGTCGCAAATATAAATTAATCATCTATCACTTAGTTGTTATAAGTTATACCCTGTTTGTTACAAAATTGCCTTTAACTAAGTATTTGCAATGGTCAGCACATTTGATTTTGTCTATTAAGTCTTTATTTTTAGATATATTATATGACCTTTACAGATATATGATGAGAATAAACTTTGTAAACTGTGTTATACATGTTACAATCATGAAACAGTAAACAGTGATTTATTTTATGATTATAATTTGAATGATTTGAATTTATTATTTAAATTATTTGTTCAAGGAGTATGTTATGGTTTTAATATTTTCCAATTTAATTAACTAATTAAAATATATGATATAAATGTAAAATATATTTTTAAGTTAATTTTTTTGTTTTTATCATTAGTTCTCTCAGTTTAACCAATTATACAAATCAGTAGATAAGTTTTAATTTTAATGTTATATAATATATTCAAGTAATTATAAATAAAATGTCAATTTTTTTTAACCACATAAAGCATTTGCGTTTAAAGTATAAACTAGTCTACCTTTTACCCTTAGTGGAAAACTAATGAATTTTGTATAACATATTAATAAGATAATTAAAAATTAAGCTGTTAAGCCATTTGTTTGAATTTCTTTAGGAGAACGAGCAAACTATGTAAACATTCCGCATGTTATTGCAATGGTTGGTCTGCCAGCTCGGGGCAAGACATACATATCTAAGAAGCTGTCAAGATATCTTAATTGGATAGGAATTAATACTAGGGGTAAGTTATTCTATCTAAATGGTGAAGATGTTTTACATTTGAGAACTAATAAATAAATAAAACTGTCTGATAAAACTTTTTTATTCTATTAAAACATGAATTCTATCTTCAAATATCCTATCGGGACATAGATAGCAATAAGATATCAGTAACGATTTTGTTTTTCAGTATTCAATCTTGGAGAGTACAGACGACATGCTACAACTGCATACACAAGTCATGAGTTTTTCAGAGCTGATAATAAAGAGGCCATGGCTATACGGCAGCAATGTGCGCTGGATGCATTGCATGATGTCTGTGAGTGGCTGGTTAAAGGTGGAGAGGTTGCTGTAAGTATTTTATAGAGATACTTTGTTATATTAATTAATCTTGTGAAGTATATTCTTACATATAATTAAATTAATGCATCAGACAACAAAACTTTGCACATTCAAAATTTTTCCTTTGAATACATACAGTTATCATTATATTGTATAATTACAGGTGTTTGATGCCACAAACTCAACAATGGAGCGACGGCGAATGATCCGAGAAATCGTTGTTCACAAAATGGGCTTCAAACTATTCTTTGTAGAATCCATTTGTGATGATCCACGCATTATAGAACAAAATATTATGGTAAATATTAATTGTTCTCCTGAACATAGAAATATGTACTACCAGAAATTTGTTATCTACAAATTAACTCTTGTGGTTTATGCTGCAAATAAAAATTACAATTATAACATATCAACAGTGATAAATATACGGTGTAAAATTCGGGGGTTTAGTTTTGAACCAGGTGATTTAATTATTAATTATTACCCACTTGCCCTAAAAAAATAATCTGTTGACAGACCGAGTGTATCTCCCTCATGCAACTAAATACATATGTATAAACATGTTTAGCCGTTATCAAAAGAATTTTTTAAAAATACATATAGAAAATGTTAAAATAAAAGTATATTAAAAACAATTGCAGGAAGTAAAAGTAAGCAGTCCGGACTACACAAACTTACAAGACACTGACAATGTTCTAGATGACTTTTTACTAAGGATAGAGCATTATAAGGAAAAGTATGAGCCGTTGGACGAAAGCCTTGAATCGGAATGCAGCTTCATGAAAATATATGACACAGGAGAAAAAGTGGTTGTACATAAACATGAAGGACATATACAGAGTCGGATTGTATATTACTTGATGAATATACATATAGTACCACGAACAATTTATTTAACAAGGGTAAGATATATTATTTTATTATTATTGTTTATGTCTATGACAGACTAAATTAACATTAGGATGTGACTTGACGGTCAAATATGTCACACTTCATTAAAAAATGCTTTGACAACTCTTGAAACTAAATTTAAGTTTATTCTTGTTTCAAATTATGCACTCTTCCTGTATTTGTTCAATGTAAAATAAAATACTGTTATGTGGACACAATTACTATGACCTTTATTAATGGTTAAATTTTTTTAGTTAAGTATTTCTTCACCATTACTTAAAATAGTTACAGCCAATAAACTCTGTTTAGTAGTTCATGTACTTGTCAGAAAAAAAAATATTTTTATAGACATAATGATTACATATTATTATTGTATCATTCCAGCACGGTGAAAGTCTCCACAACTTAGTGGGACGTATAGGCGGTGACAGCGAGTTGTCAACCCGAGGAAAACAATACGCCAGTGCACTAGCCACTTATATAGACCAGCAAAATATCCCCGGTCTACGCGTTTGGACATCCTGGATGAAGAGAGCCATACAAACGGTGAAGGATGTCCGAGCACCACAGGAAAGGTGGAAGGCCCTTAATGAGATTGATGCGGTAATTATCAATCCCATATAAATAATTGTTTAAAAGCAGTTTAACGTTCTTTTCTCTAGGTTTAAATAAATGTGTGGCGATGGAAATACTATCTCGAAAACTACTGAACCGATTTTCATGAAAATTTTCATAACATAACATCCTGTTTTTAAAGTCGATTAATACAAGATTGCGCTCTTGATAATATGTGTTATATATTGTTTACCAGGGGATATGCGAAGAAATGACCTACGCAGAAATACAACAGAAGTACCCGTCAGATTTTAATTCCCGGGATGCGAACAAGTTCGCCTACCGGTACCCTCGAGGGGAGAGCTACGAAGACCTGGTGGCACGACTGGAGCCGGTCATCATGGAGCTGGAGAGACAAGGGAATGTACTGGTGGTGTCCCACCAGGCCGTCATGAGGTGCCTCCTGGCCTACTTCCTGGATAAGTCTGCTGGTGAGAGAATTTGTTTAGCAAGACAATTGACTGAATTAGACGAAATTGTTCGCTATTAACGGAATTTAGTTGGAATAATATATTTATAGATTTTTTTGTGGGTACACATCATATGCATTTCTTAATTTCAGAAAATAAGTTTCTTTAAGTGGTTGGGCAGCATAACTTAAATATTTTTCTTTTAAATGTTTAATTATATAATATTAATTAATTTACATATTTTCAGATGAGCTCCCATATCTTCATGTGCCATTGCACACAGTGATAAAACTGACTCCGGTTGCGTACGGCTGTCGGGAAGAACATATTAAATTGTCCGTCGATGCCGTAGACACACATCGGCCGAAACCATCTGTATGTTTTAAAGTCTTTAAAAATTCTAGTATTAGCCAAATGATAGATAATTATGTAATTTTTTTTTGATTGGACAATTCACACCAATTGACCTAGTCCCATGCTAAGCTGGTGAAGCTTGTGTTATGGGTACTAGGCAACGGATATACATACATATTATAGATAGATTGACATATAAATACATATTTAAACACCCAAGACCTAAGCACAACACATGTCTGTCTCAGCCGGGGATCGAACCCGGGACCCATGGATTCGCAGTCAGGGGTTAGTACCACTAGACCAATGAGCCGTCAGTAAAAAGAAATTGCATCTGTCTAGATTTTATTACATTTAAAAAATAATTTATAATAAAATTTACATTAATCTATGACAAGCTATAAAATATCTAGAATTAGAAATATTTTTGAAAGCGACTGGCAGTTTTTTTTGTATTCATATTTTACCCTAAATAAATAGTTTAATGTCTAACAGGAAAAAGAAGATACGGCCGGCAATGGAAAAGTACGGAATTTGTGAATGTTACCTAAATTTAATTCTCTAAGATAATCCATAAAAATACGAAAGTTAATTATAATTCCCATATTAATCCTAAAAGAAAAAGTTGACTTACGTTTTTCTATCTTTGATTTATATACTGATGTATAATCTTCCTGTATATAACTACAACTAATCGAATTTGGTATATATTTTGATTTGGTTGCATGTATCAATAGCTTCAATCCAAGATTATTATTTTATTGAGACAATTTCTTAATTTTATCATATATTAATATTATGTTGCAATGTTTGACTGATTTTTTTATAAAACGACCCCAAAACCCAGAAAAAGTGGAAGGGATGACCTTAAAAAAAATTACACGCGTAACGACGCCGTCGTTTTCTAACCCCTAGTATATATCGATTGCTGCGCATTAATGATAATGTATAATTTAATAAAAAAAAGGGTGCGTGTACTTATGTACGCGCGTAAGAAGTTATACTTCAAAAAATATTTTGTTTCTTTGGCATTATTAAAAATAGTTTTCGATTGCATGCAAATAATTAATTCAAAAGGAGGATTCATTATAGTCAATAAAGTTCAGTTTACATTTGAAAAATTAAATAAATAAATATTTATTATTATTCTTTTACATTAAGTGTAACATAAATTCTATTATTATTCGAATGTTGTTTTTAAATTATGTCCAATCACCAATGCCGTAGCATCTTACGTGGGCAACTTCATTCTGTTAATTTTGTGTCACGGTGCGCGCGCATCGTAAAATTTCACTCTCATAAATTTTTCATAACGCGCCTAAAGAACTTCAAAAAATATTTTGTTTCTACATATTCTCGGGGCGTTAAATTTAAGGTAACATTTACTGAAACGTAGCAATAGCATAGCGGTTATAGGTATAGATGAAGCGGGGCCGGTCAAAAGTTAAGTTTTTCAAAAAAATTATATGGGAGCGGTTTGGTTTTAAATTGAGCTTGACTGGGATTGCACAGAAATTGCTTGTGGTTTTGGTCAGGTTTTTTTATATTTAGTTTTGCATATTGGGTTGGGTTTATGTTGTCATTGAATGGTTTTAGTTCCAAAGTCTATTAGCACATTAAAGAGTGGACTGAGCGGAAAAATTTGTTTAACTAATCATAAACGTCAAGTATGACCATTTTAGCTTATTCACAAACATGCTAAGTGAATGTTCTGTCCTCATTGACCTATAGAATAAAAAAATCTGTGGCGGTACAACCTTTTTAGGTCTGGGCCTCAGATTTCTGTATCTGTTTCATGATCATTTGTTAATCTAATAGGCAAGCAGGTGATCAGCCTCCTGTGCCTGACACACGCAGTTGACTTTTTGCATCTAAGGCAAGCCGGTTTCCTCACGATGTTTTCCGTCCCCGTTCGAGCGAATGTTAAATGCGCACATAGAAAGAAATTCCATTGGTGCACAGCCGGGGATCGAACCTACGACCTCAGGGATGAGAGTCGCACGCTGAAGCCACTAGGCCAACACTGCTCCATTGTTCTATAGAACTTTTACAAATACCGCATTTCTCAGTCCGCTCTTGACTAGTTTGCATAAACAGTGGAATCTCGATAACTCGAATGTCAAGGGAACGGCACAAAAATTCGAGTTAACGAGTTTTCGACTTATCTAACTTCGAGATTTAACTGCTGAAATTTCGACTTACGAGGCACGATTTCTAAGTGTATTTTTCGATTTGTAGAGTTGAATTTGAATAACAATTCAACTTAAGTTTTGTAGTATACATTTTTTATGAGTGTATTCATTAATTGCACGTGTACCAGACAAAAACAATATATTAGAAGCCCAAAACCCGAACATTCATTTTGGATTTTATAGCTATTATTTCGGGGAATTCCATTCGTCATTATATTTTACTAACTACGACTTACAGTCCTTTTTGAAATTCGAGTTATAGACTATAAATATGTATTATCAATATCGTAGAGAAATAACATTTTGTTCGAATTACAAAATCAAATAATTCGAGATATATATGGCAATTTTTTTCGATTTACTGAGGATTACGACTTAACGAGGTTCGGGTTATCGAGATTCCACGGTATATATATATATATGTTTTTCCTATGTATAAAATAGAATATCCAGGATTATTTTGAAACTTCCTAGGTCTCTAGTTTAAAATATCTAAAAAATAGACCATTCTATGATGGGTTCGGCCATCCCGGTCCCCCTCTTTATACGCCCATGATTGAGAGAGACAAAACTACTTTTTATTTTACAGGTGATACCTGCTCCGCCCATTAAGTCGCCAGTTCCACCTGTACTCAACGGTGAAGCAAATGGAGATAACAAAAAGGACCAACACTAGATGGCGTGCTAATTTGAAAAACATGATACCTATCTTGTCAAGGTCATATGCAATTTTCGCTGTGGACTATTTAATTATGTAAAATACAAATTCATTTAGGAAATTGTACTTTGATTTAGCTAATCAATGGGTAAGTTGCAGAAACGAGACTTACCGCCACGTCTGACACCTGTCAAAAATGTATTGGATTTTGACATAAGGGCGCGTTCTTGCTAAATCTCGTTTCTGAATCTCCCACTTAGGTAGGTAAATAAACAAAAAACATTTTAGGTAAAAACCCAATATACAGGAACCAATGTTTTTGTTAAAGAACTTCAGAATAAAGTACTGTAACTAATGTAGGTAGCAAGTTTAAAAAATTTGATGAGTTGATCCGGATAAAATTTAAAAATTGTTATTTATTTTAAATATGTTTCATAAAAAAAGTTTCTTTGAGCAAGTTTAACATTTCCAGCACTTAGGGTACTCATTCCAGAAGGTGGTTAAGACATTTTGTTCTCATTTTGCAAACAATCCTTGGTATGTTCAGAATAAACCTTATTAAGAGCTTTAAATTTGCGCTAAAAGACAAATTGTTTTTAGCCCTTGACTAACAATTGTATTTTTGGAACGGACCGTATGGCGTGTAAGAACTTAGATATGACATCCACCATAGATAATACTTTTGATTTTATTAAAGCCGATATTGATTATATGGTATTGCCATGATATTAAATATATAATCTTCTATGTGATATTGTGTTTTATGTCACAATCATTTTATATAAGTTGTCTCAACTGTTTGTTACTGCAATTTCTTTTTAATTATAACCAAGCTATTGTACAATGTTTTTATATATTAAAACCTTTATTTCAATATTAAAATTGTATTGTCTCTGGTATTCAGGTCATTCATAGAATGAAGAATGAGACTGATGTTAAGTGAGTGTATTTTTAAGTCATGTAAAATACGATGCCGTGATAAAAATAAAACATGAAATTTAATTTCATATTGTTCATTGTAATTAATTATAGCGCGGAGTCACTGTAGCAAAAGTAGGAAAAAATTTAGTTGTATTCTATATAGCAACAACGCCATCTGTGAGTTTAATGAAGAACTCGGGTATACAAATAACTTTCCATTTGGTTTTAGGTTGACCTGTTTAATTTTTAGAATATATTGAGATTACTTTGTAATAAAACTTGGTATGAAATACTAATTAGATATTTTTTTGTGCAATTCCAAAGATTTCGTAATTGTTTGGATTTCAGATTTTAAAAGTTTGATTTCTTTGTACATAGTGACTCCACCATTGTATATTTTTATAAAAATCTCACTTGTCTATACTTCTGTAACCATTTTGTTTATATTATTTTAATAAGGGGTTTTTACAAACTGGCTATATGTTAATTGTAAAATAATTTATAGTAAATGTTTATTTAATATTTAAATATAAGTTTATGTTAAGGAATGAGATGTTTTAATTTTTTCCTTGCATCATCTTGCATTAACCCTTTTCATTTTTATTTACCGTTTGAATCCTGGTAATAAAAACATATTTAGTTTTTTATAATTGCAATATCTTAAATTCTCAAGATTCATATCCGCGAATTAATCGGTAAGTTTACAAATCGGAAATATAGCAAATATTATACAAACATTATGATATATATAATGCTACCAATTTAAAAAAAATGCGTGCGTACAAAGTACACATGGCAGAAGTGAAACTTCTTTGGCAAACTAATTTTTAAGTCTTGTTCATATTTATACAAATCTAAAACTTTAGATTTCCGAGACTTACAGGGAGGGAAAAAGGATGATAAGTTAGGAATTTAATTGTCATTAAAATGTTAAGTGTCGAAAATTAATACAAATTATAAATTTATTTATTTCTTCGATAATAAAAACACGTGGCATTTTAATTTACAATTTATCATTTGAGATTTCAGTAAATTATTTTGCATAAAATATAAAATACTTATTAGTATTTCATATTTAAATTCTCTTTACGAAATTTTAATGTTAAAAATAGAATTTCTATCAGGTAATTCGCCCTTTTCACTCTCTCTCAATCGCTCTGTCCCTTTTCTTCGACAAAAACGCTGCACATCTTCGTGACGTTTCCGTAAAAATTTAATTTATCCTGATGCGCCTAAAGAAGTTTCAAATTTCAATTCAATAAATAGTAAGCTTTATTGTTTATCACTTGAGTACTTTAATTTCAGTCTGAATTCCGTAAGGATAAGGAAGTCGTCTACCGACAAAAACCTAAAACAACTTAAAATGTATCAAATTTTTTCATTATATAATAAATTAAGTTCTTGAGCTAAACTGAAAAATTGTAAAATCTTGCAACTCAAACCATTTATGTCTATAAAATGTTATAGATTGTTTAAACGCTTATAGATTGACCCAAATTTTATTCTTCGGGAATATAGGTCATTTAAATTCAATAGTGGATAAACGATACATACGTTATCATTTAGGTATGTAGGTACATTTTGTGCGTCAGCAGTCCGCAAGCCTACCTTTAGTATATAGGCTAGCATTGAACGAGTAATCAATAGTCCGCGTATGTATAATCTCGTTGAACCGGGTTTCAATAACGTTTCATAAACTGTTATTTATATAGCTAAAAGTTTTTGTTTCAATCTTATTTACTATAACTGACAAGAAAACCTAAATATATCATACAACATGCCTTTTTTAAAAAGCTAGAAATCTTAATTTTATTCATTGTTCTGGTTTTTTTATAATTATAACCTGTAATCTTTCAATAAAAAAAAATCAGTTTGAACTTCTTTAAATTCAAATAACGCACGAGAATATAATTAAGGTTTGTCTAAATATATTAAAGTATTAAAATGCGTTATTAAGTATAATAATATTTATAATTATATATTATAAAAATAGATATCGATTTTCTTATTGATTGTCTGTCGTAGATCATTGAGTATCTGTCAGAATTTATAACTCAACAGCTGGCACTGACGTTTCAAACTGAGATATCAATTTTCAGGGGTCGTAGAAACAAGGGTCAAATTGAAATAAATGTGATTTAAATCTCACTTAATATTCTGTTCAATTTAATATACAATCTTAGGGAAACTTAAGTATGTCTTACAAGTGGAGAATATCGTAAATTTGGCAACCTAGTAGTAGTCAACGTATTCGTTAAGTGACAAAATTATTATACAATAACACGATGGTTTCGACGGCGCTGCTTCAAGAAAAGTATAACAAAAGTGCGTAAAGTCGTCTCATCGTGACATTATCCGTTAGAAAAACATGATTAAAAAGTTTTCTTATTGTTACAGTCAGAAATAACTTCTGTTTTTATCTGGATATACAAGAATCCGCTATGTGTCGATCACTCTCCCGCAGATTACAGGATATGGGTTTAGTAAGTAATAGTAAAATGTTTTTTTTCGCGCCATAATAATATACTTTTAATTCTGTTTAAAATTTCCAACGAAATATTGTGAATCTATTGAATTTGGTTATACGTAGAGATTTACAACTACATATTATGCGAATAATTAGGTACGTCGTTATTTGTTTCTATATATCAAGTGATCTCTGCAATATATAAGTTGGTTTCGTTAAAAACGTTTCTTTTTCAAAATGTTGCTAAATAATTTCGTTGCTTTTAATGTTTGCTACTATATATTTCTACAAGCTAATTTATTTATGTAAAATTATTTGTAATGTATATCACCGTAACAAATTTTTGCCAAGGAAAAATTTAACTTAAAGGTTTATTTTCACGAAACGGTCGTACATTTAATAATGTGTTATTCGTGAAACAGAACGTATTTATATATAAGCCAATAGAATGCGTTTCCCTTTCCAAAGCGTACCAGTACGGCAGCGCCTCAAGCGATACAAATGAAAACTATAGCAAATAATCTCCATCTTGTATGACAGATTTGTGTTTGTTATTACTTTTTCGTTTCTACTCCCAAAATGAAGATAAATAAAACTTTAAAGTATTTATAACTTGAATTGATACATCAAGGAATGTTAAAAACATTTAGTGTGGTGAATGTTTCATCTGTGTGTTGTGAATTTATGTAATTCAAGCTGTGACGAAGTGTCCTGTCTCAGTGATTGGTATATAGTTACTTATTTTTGTGATAAGCGGAGCGCGGGGGCCTCGCGGGCGACTTTTGTATGAGTATACGCCGCCTTAATTAACTGCACATACCATTTTACATTTTATATCAATTAGATCTGGTCAGAAATTACTTGTAAATAGAGGTGTTTTAGCGGCTAGTTACGCGCGTACATTGCTTTCGATTTTAGGTCATCTTTTGTATGGACGCGTTAAAGCGGCTGTTGTAGAAATGCACCGGGCCGAGGCCGCGCGTCGCGCCCGATCATGCCGAGCTACTTTGCAACATATTCATTTAAAAGCTGTTTGAAATGTAGTTTTCTTTGGCTAACGCGTGTGTATACTTAATTTTTGACAGTTGATATTACTTTATCACTTCAAGACGATTTAGTTCTTATAATGTTATGACAAGGATGATATTGGCGTGGCAAAGAAATTTTGTTATTTTTTGCGCGGGACGTTTGGCGCGATTCTCATTTCACATAGCTTTGCTTTGGCGTCAAATTCGCTTTGCATTTCAAGGAAAACTCCTGCGTGCGGACTGGTATGGCTTAGAAATAATCGGTCACTTAAGCGCCACGAGTCCACGACACGTAATTCCATTATTGTTTTGATGCTCTCCTTTAATAAACCGGCGTCAGCTATAACAGCTTAAATTTTTGCATATTGCAACCTACTTAAATTTTATCTAACTACTTAAAATATACAACTAAGCAATTTGGCATTCTGATGATTTTACCTATTCAGAATACCTACCACATGTAGCTAATACATGTAATTATACAATGTGTGAATTTGTAATACTGATATAATTTATAATTTCAACATAAACACAATTAGTATTTATTATAGGCTCACAAAAATATAATGTACCCATAATGTATTTTTATTTTGATACAGAACAGAATATCCAGTAAACCTCCTATGCCTTTTGCATAGGAGGCTTATTGGATGTCAACTGATACTGCTGCTCATGGACACTCATACTGCATAAGCACTTGCAGGCAAGTGTGTTGCGGGATAACTTCCTACAGCACAGTACAGTGTGATTGCAATATGCACATTTGTTACTGATATATAAAAATAAGCTAACTTTTCCTTTTTTTAATACAGCATCAGGAAGTATTTCTGACTCCTCGGGTGACACATGTAATATTGGACCATAAACCAAGCACCGCCGCATCGAGATGGCCGCGGCGTGAGGGCCGTGCTCGCGTCGATGCGATGCTTGAGAGACTGCGTGCACATTCGCCACCTAAACCAGTGAACCATAACTACATAGAACTAACAGTGCAGAAGGTGAATATGCAAATGTATTAGCTTTGCAGCAACCAATATTATACACCGAGAAAGTATATAGTCTGTTTTTCTGATCTACTACTTTACGGATTTACTACTGTGACTTATAAACTATCTTCAAAATAAGTTCTTTTGTATGTATTGTTTGTTCAATCATATTCTTGCTAAGATTTTTATTGACAATATTTTTTTTGAAGAACAGAATGTACATGTAGTCCTTATTATTAATAATATTCTATACAAGGCAAGAAAGACTTCTTACTAAATATGCATGCTATTAAATCTTACAAACATTCTCTTAATATTGCATGTGATATATGATGCTCTTCTTTTCTAGCTAAGTTCTTATTATTATTTATAGTGGTTATCATTGCTTACCCAGAGTTGTTGTAAGATAGTATCTCCTAAAGGAAAGTGTTCTGCTCAGAAGAACATTATATCTTGCTAGGTATAGATTCACTTGTGTATGGGTAAGGGTTGACACCATAGCTATATAATACTTATATATCCTTACAATATATTTATCATCTTTCAGGCTATAAATCTATTGGATAAACTATATGATACATTCTTCACTCAACGTAAAGCACACATCAACTACTTCAGTAAACATTTTATCAAGATTGAATTTTTGGACAAGTATGGACCGCTATTATATATTTAAACTTTTAATTGGTAATAATGTAATTAAAATAATTTCGTTTTTTCAGTTTGTACAGACCTGTATACAAGGAATTCGATGAGTGGCCTCAAATCTCACTAGAACCAGATCCTGCAAAGGAAAAGAAAAATTTGCCTGAAAATATTGTCGAAATTCCCACCAACAACAATATTGGTTCAAAGTAAGTTAAGCAATTTGTTAACTTATTTTATTTAATCAATACTATGAACCATATTATATGTTTTTTTTTTTCAATATCTATAATTAAAATATAAATGTTTCAGAATGACAAGAAAAAGCAGACCTCGTATCAAAGAAAGAGAAATAAAAGAGGAAAAGGGTGGCTATTGTGAAATGTGTAATGTGGACTATGCTGATGCTACCCTACATAGAAGATCTCCACATCACTTGGCATTTGTGAGGGATCATGCCAATTTCTTATCTTTAGACTCACTCATTACATCAGGAACAGATGTCAATACTTTTCTGGACAAAGCAACACCAGTAAATGGTGAAAGAAGATCACTGAGAAAATTATGTAATGGTGATGCAGAACCAAAGAATAGACGATCAAAAAGGTCACAATCACCAGAGACAGTCAATGGTAATGTAAGCCCGAAACGGAATGGTGGTATTGAAGAAGAAAAGAAACGTAGTACAAGATGTAGTAAGAAAGCCAGTGAATCCACACAATCTGAAGATCGTCAGTACTATAAAGTTGTTGGAGTAAGCACTAAGTTAAGATCAAGTGGAGGTTTCACAAAGAAAAGAGAATTACCACCCTGCAATGGAACAAAGCCGTTGGTGGTAAAAATCAGAAAAGTACGCCGGTCTGAACTGTCAGTACTAAGTGATGAAGCAGAACAGTTTATGTTTCCTAAAAGAGCCAGTTCAACTAGTTCCACTTCATCAGATGAAGAACCTGTGGTTCCAGCAAAGACTAGAAAGAAGACCTCACCCCAACAACCACCTCCTGAGAGGCAGAGATTAGCAAGACCTGTGGCATTAAAGGAAGAATCTTCAGAGGAAGATATGATGTGGCCCGAGGATCATAGAAAAAAACGACGTGGGCCTCCAGTTGTAAAACGAGGGAGACGGAAATATGTGCGACAGCCACCTAGTAAACCACCAGAACCACAAGAACCAGATCCACCACCAATTAAAATAGAAACTCCATTAGAACCAGAACCACCTCCACAACCTGAGCCACCTGTTGAGCCAGAAGTAAGTCCTTTACGAGAGGAACCAGTAGAGAGGTGTATGAAATGGGAAGATGGAAGATTAAAATATACTCCAGCAGTGGAACAGCTTGAGTTTGCATTTGAATCTGTACCCCACAGTGAGCCTTGGTTTAGTACATTTAAGCGGCAAGATCAGGACAAGGTTGTTGCTAAGAATGTTCCGCAGTTTTTTGGTAATTATGAGTTTCATATAACTAAAGTAAAGACTACTATTCCATTCTGTTACAATTTTTATCAGATGTATAAAGAGGTTTTTAGACTACTCAATAGATTTGATTCTTCAAATTGATGATGGCTTTAAATTCAGTTTTCATTATTTTATAACCTTTTGCCTTTTGTCTTAATAACAAAGGAAAATTAAATTATGTATACATTTAAATCAAATGTTTGTTAGTACATATGTTGTTTGCTTAATTTATCTTTTATACTGTAATTAGGCTGTAACAAAACTTATATTTCCATTTAAATCTTGTTTGACTCTTAAACGAACATTCATTTTATTAAATTTTTTGCAGCACTTTATTCAAAATCGCCAAAGTTACCCTATGAAATTGGTCAGTTACCACCACTTAAACCAAATTGCTGTCCCTTGAGTGACTTGGTGAAAAGAGAAGGAAAAGAAAAACCCGGACCTTCGCGTGCTTATGGGACTAGAGGTATGAAGAAGCAAAGAATGAGAAAACGAACTGCAGCCATATTAGCTATGGAGAGCCATCCACGCAAATCACCTAGAGAACATGCTTCAACATTAGCGATTTTAGGCTCTGCTGGCTTGTTACACCGCAGCAAAAATGTAGATGATGCTAAATCTACAGCTTCTGAAGATACATTAAGTGAAACACTCTCTAAACCTGAACCAGTTCTTACAGAAATACAAGAAACTTCAGAAAGACTGCAACAATTTTTATCTGAGGTTTTTGAAGATGAATCTGATTATGATGTCTCTGAAGATGTAATGGAGAATGACATCTCTGTGATTACATCAAAAGAAATTCCAGACTTCTCTAGTTTAGTATCTGAATGTGAAAAATGTGATCTTATTAGTAATGAAATTAGACAGGATACAGTAAAAACCAGAGGCAAATTTAAGAAAAAGAATAGAACTGGCTGGCCTTCAAAGAAAAATAAAAAGAAATCCTCTAGAAATAGCAGCATAGATGACAAAGTTGACAGTTTGGACCGTTCCTCAGCAGATCTCGAAACTCTCAGTGAAGCTGATGAAAATAAGTCTGAAAGTGAAGAAAATGTAAAGGAAACTAAGATAGACGAGCTTGAGTTACCGTGTCCTATGGATATTGATAATAGGTCTAATGATAAGAGTGTATTAGAAAATGACAAAAGTATACATGAGAATAAAGATAGCCTATCCCCAAGTTCTGAAAAAAGAACATCATCAGACAGTGAGGAGAAAGTAGAAATTAAGAGGAAAACGCGTGCATTACAGGGCTTGTGTGATTGGCTGCCTGTAGTAAGAGTGGCAAGGGTTGACCCAAATGCATCTCGAAGACTTAGATCTGCTGGTAGAGTTCGATCTAGCAAGCTGAGATAGCATTATCTGCAGACTAGATTGGGCTAAACTCTAAGGACTAGGACAATTGTGTTTTAGATGTTTCAACCCATTTCATTCTTGAACAAGTGTGATGCAATTGACTGGTAAATAAAAAATTGATCACATTTGACACCTCATCAAAATGAATTCCTTCAACAAATTTAATTTTTTGTACTTCACATTGCAAGTTGGTAATGCACAATTGCTTAACTTTATACAGTTTATTTATTAACTTTTTTAGCTTACATATTGTAATAGTGACAATAGAAGTTAATTTTAGGATTTTCACTAATTAACCACTTTTACTAGTACCTTTAGTTCTAAAGAGATCTGAACATTGTTAAAATAAACACGGGATATTATGCAAAAAAGGGTGCGTGTACTTATGTACGCGCGTAAGAAGTTATACTTCTTTGGCATTATTAATAATAGTTTTTGATTGCATGCAAATAATTAATTACAATTAAATATTCAAATACTGGAAAAGGAGTCATTATTGTCAATAAAGTACAGTTTACATTTGAAAAATTAAATAAATAAATATTATTATTCACTTACATTAAGTGTAACATAAATTCTATTATTATTCGAATGTTGTTTTTAAATTATGTCCAATCACCAATGCCGTAGCATCTTCCGTGGGCAACTTCATTCTGTTAATTTTGTGTCACGGTGCGCGCGCATCATAAAATTTTACGCTCATAAATTTTTCATAACGCGCCTAAAGAAGTATAACTTCAAAAATCTAAAGTTTATAAGTAGAATTCAAATGTAATTGAGTAACTTTTGATTGAAATATTTCATCATAAATTATATTTTTTGTTACTAAGACTTACAATAGAAATTTAATTAGAAATGTTAAGGTACTATTTCATCTTCATAACTGAATTTGGTTCACATATGATAAAAGTCTGTATTGACTTATTTGCTTTAATTAATGTGTTAAGCAGGTCATGTCACTGAAGCCAAGCCTGACAGATGTCAAATGTGATCAGTAGTCTATTAAATTGCTAGACTACTACTATAATGCTAGAAACTATCTTTTACAAAGCATTACTTCAAAATACACTAAATTACATGCATTTTAAATGGTAATTTATTACTAAAATAAAAACTAGGATTTACCAATCATTTGCCTCATACTTTAACAAGTACAAAGTCTAATTCACTTAAAACAATAATTAATGATCGTGTAGACAATGAGTGTGAGCTACACATTTTGATCTCTGACATATCTGCTGTAACAACATTTTAAAATTCTCCAGGTTATTTTTTACCTCATAAAATGTGGTAATTGAGAACAAAACAATATTAGATTGCTAGTAAAAAAAATTACACTAACAAAAATTTTAGCCACCCATAACCTATGATAGTAGATATGTCCAATTCCTATCAGACTTGATGAGTATTTGGCCATTTTTCATCCTGAAGCATTCCATTGACATCTAAAATTATACTATATAATTTATTTAAATGGATAATTTATTTTGTATGTTTCAGTATCAGAATGTTTATTTAGTTTGAGAGATTCAGTATTTATGAATGAGGCTGATGGCAGTCATGTAAATAATTTGTATAGATTGTACTTGTATAGATTTTGTTATTTAGTTATTGTATGAAGAGTGGCGAAGCGAGCTTACTCTATACATAAATGTTTTCATATGCTTAAAAGTTTCTTTTTTTAATGAAATTGTTTACTGTCAGTTTATCAGTAACTTGTAAAATAAAAGAAATAACTAATATAATAATGTCATTATTTGACCTATTGCAAATTTTGCTACCCACCTAAAACCCAGTTACTTCTGTAGCAGCCATGATCACTTAAGTTGTTTTTTGGTAATGCACTGCATAGTGCATATATGCATATATATTACATTTGCTCTGAGGACTGGGTCCTTTCTCGGTACAAACATAAAATGGGCTTCATGAATTAAGGGATTATTTTTTACCTTGTTAATTACTACAATTAATAAAAAAATTCAATTTGTATTTTTTTTATTAAAAAAAAATTAAAATGTGCATTGTAGACGAAAAACAAAGTGACGTCTTTGAATTTTCATTACTTTCTTTACAGTAGTTTTTTTCAATCTTTTGAGTATTAATAGAAATTGAAGTGAACCTTTTGAGTATTGTTATTCATTGAAGCGAGTGAGTTTAGGTCATAATGCCAGATCTGACTGAATTGCATGTCTCCCGAGCTATCGCTTTGCTTGAAGAGGGTCGAACTATGCGTTATGTAGGAAATGATCTAGGAGTAGCCCCTTCTGTTATCTACAGACTTTGGAAGCGATACCGTGAGACGGGAGAATACTCACGAAGGCGTGGTCAAGGTCGAAAGAGAAAAACTACACGTTTGCAAGATCGCTACATCGTCAACTGTGCTTTACGTAACCGCACCACAACTGCAAGAGATCTACAAAATACACTAAGGACGGCTACTGGTGTAGAAATTTCCGACCAGACGGTAAGAAATAGGTTGTTGGAAGCCAATTTGAGATCACGCCGACCAGTTCGGGCTGTGCGTCTAACAATTCAACATAGACAAGCTCGCCGACAGTTCGCGCAAAATCACGCTAATTGGCAACTTCGACATTGGAGGCCAGTGCTTTTTATTGACGAATCACGATTCCGTCTAACACGTTGCGATGGTCGTCTCCGTGTTTACAGACGCCCAGGCGAGCGATACAGTGCAGCAGCAGTCCAGGAATATGACAAATTTGGATGTGGCTCTGTGATGGTTTGGGGCGGAGTTAGTTTGGACGAGCGCACAGATCTCGTCGTTGTTCCCGGGCGCTTGTGTGCTTAAACTTACATTGAAAATGTGCTCGAAGATCATGTTTGGCCCGCAGCATATGGTATGGGCCCAGATTTTCTTTTAATGCAAGATAATGCCAGGCCGCATACTGCAGCCATCACGTCAGATTACTTACGACAGCAGGAAATCCGTGTAATGGAGTGGCCTTCCATGAGCCCTGACCTAAATCCAATTGAACACATTTGGGACTTGCTTGATAGGCGCATCCGGAAGCGTCCGATTGCACCTCAAACACTGCAGCAGCTCACTGAAGCGTTGATTGAAGAATGGGAGCGAATTCCACAAGATATTCGGAGGATCATACGAAGCATGCCGCGTCGTTGTCAAGCCGTGATTAGGGCTCATGGAGGCCACACACGTTACTGAAAGTCACTAAAGACGAATATTCAAACGATATAAGAATATTTCTTTGATGGACCTTTTTTATCACTAATTAGTTTTTCGTCTATGCACATTTTAATTTTTTTTTAATAAAAAAAAAACAAATTGAATTTTTTTATTAATTGTAGTAATTAACAAATTAACAAGGTAAATAATAGCGTACAAGTTAATTTAAATCTAATTTTAGTTTAAGCAATAGAAAGGAGAAAAATCTTGTTCCGCTAATTGTTTTGAGCAGTATATATTCATAAATAAAAAGGCCAATGATCTACTCTAACAGGCATATAATGAAATATAAACAATTTACATTTTTACATCTCTTGATGTAGACATTCAGTGCTTGTTTTTAAAATTAAAACAAATCTAGGTACTATGCTGAATTGTAGACCAAATCAAAATTTTAAGATCTAAAAACTTATTCAAATATGTCTTCCTTATCGCAAATGTATTGGACTATGTCTTTAGGTCTTAGAAGTCTCTCCGCATCTCCATCGGGGATTTCAAAGCCAAATTCATCTTCCATTGCCATTATAACTTCTACATGGTCTAGTGAATCAAGACCTAGGTCTTGAATGAAATGTGATTCCAAGGAAAGCTAAAAGAGAAAAATATGTTATAAAAAGGTATTATTAAAAAAAAATTGTGAAGTGACAATCAGCTAGGCCTCAATTTTAAATTAATAGTTATTTAGAATACAGAATGCAGGATCAATGAAAAGTCAGATTTATCTACCTTCTCAGGATTAACTTTATCAAAAAGTTGTAGAACTAGAAGCACTCTACTTTTAATAATATCAATGGTTAGTGGAGGGCCATGGCTGTAGTTGCGCACGAATTGCGGCTTCTGAAACAAAGTGGAAAAAAATGTAAATAGATACCTGCACACTAGTTAGTTTGTCGTAAGCCTTGCACACTTTCATCACTCGGTCTGCTATGTCCTGAGGTGTGACCTTACGCACGGGCCCTGTGGCATATTGACGCGAACGTGATACCTAAACATTTCAGGAGTTCTATAGGCACAAGTTATGCAATAATTGAAATGAGGTTATAAATCCATAGTTATTTTTATGAGCTGTTTAAGTACCTAATAACAAATATAAGCGTTTTACACAATAAGAGTATCACTTAACTCTATATCAAATTAATCATAATGCCTCATACAATAGATGAAGAACTTACCCCATTCTGTAAGTCAGAAGTATTGTATAGCTTTGCGATAGTTTTCACCGTGTGATATTTTTGTTGCAAAGCCACAGTGGACAGCCGGCACACGACCGGAGTTTTAATTGTGGTGGATTTCCGAATTAATCCACTAAAAGCACTTCGCATAAGACTTGCTGCAGCCATTTTCGGGCTCAATATTTTCTAAGTTCTAAGTTCTAACAGACAAGGGAACTTAGAGCAACACAAATGTCAATAGCAGCCAGTCATAGGTTATAGCAGAAATCTTAGTTATTGCTGGATTTTTCCACATACGTAAATTAAACATTTTCTGTAGAAACGATTATCTATATAGAAATCTGCAGTCACTGTCAAAGATAATCTGTCAATGCCGTCAGATTGAAGTTTATATTTTTGAATTTGAAATTCCTATTTGGATTTTGGTTTGTTTTGTGTAGACGTAGATGGAAAATGTTCCCAAGTTGATAATCATACAGAAAATAAAAAATTTATGTAAAAAATGGGTAATGCTGACACGAAACTCAATTTCCGAAAAGCAGTAGTGCAACTAACATCAAAAAACCAAGTAAAAACAACTGATAGACAAATGTATCTTGCGTGTTAGAATGTCGTTGTTTCTATATATCGATTTTAATTATTATTCTAGCCAATTGACGCAGCAGATGATAACTTCTGGGATCAATTTTGGTCGGAAACTGTAACCAATGTGCAAGATGTTTTTGCTTTGGTACCGGGAGCAGAGATCCGAGCCCTCCGCGAAGAATCACCTAATAATCTTGCAACCCTTGTATACAAAGCCGTGGAAAAAATGGTTAAGATTGTGGATAGCAGTTGTCGAACACAACGAGAACAACAGACTGGTAAATTGTGGATTGCAGTGTTTGTTTAAAAAAATGTTTTTGTATCACAGTTTTTTTTACCAAGTAAAATGCAACTGAATTTATAATATTATAAATAGTGTTTTTATAGCTAAGTATAATTTATGTACTGTATAGAGATACAACAGATTTTAATATATTTGAATTATTTGTAGCTCTGAACTGTGCTAGACTGCTTACTCGGGTACTGCCATATATGCTAGAAGAACCTGAATGGCATAGCTTCTTTTGGTCTTCACTCCCAGCTGCTACTGAAAATGAGTCTGTGCCTCTTGCACAGTCCCTTCTCAATGCTATGTGTGTAAGTAAAGATTGATAATAAATTGTAAGATGTTATTTTTGTTACATTTAGGATATATTCAATATGGATTTGAAACCACCAAAAATTATATTGACTAAGGCTATTGGGGTTTTGAAGCCGTAACAACAATCTGACCACACATTTATCCAATAAAATTGACTGTCATTGTAAATAGCACCTTATAATAAACCAATTAGGATCTTACTATGATTGTCAGTAATTTTATTTACATGATCCAATTCTAAAAGATAAAATTTGATTACAGGATCTTCTCTTTTGCCCTGACTTCACTGTGACTAGTTCGAAGAGATCTGGCCCAGTAAGTATTAAAATTTTAAAGTTTTTAATTTTTTTTATTGCAATTCCATAGTATGCAATAAAATAATGTCATTTTGGGTTTGTTAAATTGTTAATATGACATTGACATTTTATTTAACAAGTAGCTTTATAACAAATTCCTTTTTAATAATATAGCTTTATAGTGTTTTACCTAATCAGGTAAAATGCCAGGTTGAAGTGTCATGTGCAACAGGCATATCCCCCATCTTGTGTATCAGTGTGTGTTACCTAGAACGTACCTAGAAACCCTAGATTGCATCAACCTGGTTTAGCAATACATTTGTAATTTGAATTTGTGGGAGATATGGTCAGGGAGTAATACATATTGTATACAATATTTCATAAAAATAGTACATGAATAAACTTTACTAAATTAGGAGCGGGCTGAAGAATTATCATCTCTAGACAGCTGTGAGTATATTTGGGCTGGCGGAGTGGGATTTGCCCGGAGTCCAGCTCGTTGCGCTCAACACGAGGCAAATAGGACAGAACTATTGCGGTTATTACTGACTTGCTTCAGCGAGACTATATATAGGCCCCCGCAACAAGCTGCTACTCATCATAATAAGTGGATCGCGTGAGTCACAATCCATTTTAATATAATGTAACATATGACATACAATGTGTGCTATTGAATGTTAGTGTGCGAGTGAGTGTACATTGTTAGTCACCCTTAGGTGTTTTGATGCACCTCAAATTGATGATAGGTTAGATGGTTTCTTTTTAATAATCAAATGTTACCTCATTTTCGATTTCATTTACCAAACTTTTATAGAAATGTTATTCATAAATATGATGCTATGAGCTATTTTATTTAAATTTAATGAATCACCTGATGTTAAGTGATACAGCAGCTATATGGACACACACTGCCATAGGAGTCGCAAGTGCGTTGCCGGCTTTTTAATTGGTACCATCTTCATCATTCACTTCGAATTAACAATGTTTTCAGCTACCTAACAAGTCCAGACAACCGCCATGCCTTGCCTCTATTCACATCGTTATTGAACACAGTCTGCTCATACGACCCTGTCGGTTTGGGTGTGCCATACAACCATTTGTTGTTCGCTGACACCCTCGAGCCACTTGTTGAGGTATGTCTTGTAAATTAATTAAGCTTGAATAAAATTCATAATAATTCCTAATGGAAAATCTGTTTTTAGTTGTTTTATAACTGTAGATGCTTGAAATATTTTAAGACATGTTGCTACAAAAATTTATGAACGTCAGTACAGTTCTTGATACAAGTTATTACAAACCATAGAACGATTAGAAAATCAAAAAACACCACACAATTTTTTGTATTCGAATTAGTAATTCGAAAAATGTATTTGTCAATAGCCCCTTATGTCGAGTTTCTAAATAAAATAAGTACACTTAGTCAATTTAGTAAAGTTAAATCTTTTTTACATATTTACTATTATTACGACTAATCAGATTGTCTTTCAATTAATATATTATAGTTAGTTGAATTTCCCAAAAAACAATTAAAATTAAAAAAAAAAAAACCTTTTTTTGGTTTTTTTGTGCAAAAATTTATGTGTTACTTTGGAATTCGGACAAAATGCGCCATCTTTTTGACACTTGCCGCCATTGCACAGAACAGTTTTCAACACTTTCGAATGTAATAGTTATGAACGGCACAGATTACAAAAAAAAGCTTTCTTTTTAAAAATAATAATTTTTTAATACATTTATGAACTTATTTATGAACTCTATCCCACGGTTTCGTCTTTATGTTGATTTATGGGATATTCTATATTTTGCTTATGTTTTTTAGGTCGCTTTGCAAGTTTTAATCGTAACATTAGACCATGATACAAGCAATGTCGTCAGCGAGGATTCGGATGAGGTGAGTTTAATGTTGACCATAAATCTGAGTAATATACTATACTATATATTTATTTGTTGTGTGAATAAAAGTTATGAGTAGCATAATGATTGAATGATTTTAACAAGAGTTAATATAAACGAAGTAACTGTTGTTTTCCCGTAAAGCGAACCCGGGGCCTCAGCATTAGACGACAGTCACACTGTTTTCAATCTTGGTGTCTTTTTATATTTATTTCATTTTAATTTGTTTTATTTTGTGTTTATGGGGTAGAAACCCAAAACCTCGGGGTTATTCACGCGTCAACGGAACACGAAGTTAACAAATTGGGTTTTATTTTTAATTAGAATTAAAATAATTATTGTTTCGCCGGGAATCGAATCCTTATAAAAGCATTATGAAGTCATGGAGGCGATTTTACAGATAAAAATTGTCTATTCAGAGTCTACCAGACAACCTCTTCATCAACTATCTATCCCGGATCCATCGCGACGAAGACTTCTCTCTGGTACTCCGTGGTGTGACCCGGCTCCTCAATAACCCTCTGCAACAGACCTATCTCCCGAACTCGAGTAAAAAGGTAGCACTGCATCAGGAATTGTTGGTGCTGTTCTGGAAGATGTGTGATTATAATAAGGTAAGACCTTTGATATAAAAAGTGCGTGCGTACAAAGTATACATGTCAGAAGTGAAACTTCTTTGTAAACTTATTATTACTACGGCTAAAGCCCCAATAGATGATCATTTACTCCATGTATTTGTGAATATAGATATACAAATTGAAAATTTCGTATACTTTATATTTTATGAAAATAATTTATTGAAATCTCAAATGACGAATTAAATATAAAAATATATATATCTATATAAAATACTAATATTTCATAAATTCTCTTTACTTTTTAATTTTTAAATTACAATTTCGTATTTTTTCGTATATTGCTACGTTCACCCTTTCTCTCTCTCTATCGATCTCAATAGCCTTCTCCCTTTTCCCTCTTCCACATCTTCGTGACGCTAAAATTATTATTATTGCGTTTCATCCGTAAAAATTTTAAAAGAAGCCTAAAGAAGTTTCAGTTCAATAACACTCTCTAGTAAGATTTAGTTAAATTGAAACCTTCCTCAGTTCGCCACATCATATTGTTACGAGGCTAGGGGATCGGATAGAAAATGCCGTAGATCTCTTCAAGGGTTTTTTTTTGAATAAATCAATAAGGAATTTATAAACACACTAAAAAGCCACAAATTACGCATACACAAAATACTGTCACTAATTACTTTAATTACGCGCACTTCACACAGTATATCACTTGTCTTCACGATATTCGAACTTTATCTCTTGAAATCGCATTCGAAACTGAATTAATTGTTCGCGTTTCTGCTCGCTATATATCCCTGGGATTGGGATCCCAATTATCTTGAACGATGTTCGATAAATCTTAAGACAGAATTCCTACTGAGTAGCGATTGCACAATTCTAGAACGACGTACTCTTTATCTCTTTCGCACATAGCTCCGTCCTTGTCGTACAGCGTTCTACAGTGTTCAGCATGACTTCGAGAAGCTTCTGACCTTCCCGTCTCTCGCGTATCATTCCGTCCTTGTCCCACACCTAGAACATTCGGTCTAGAATATTCCTTCATCATAGGGGTATAACGTTCTGAAAACGCCCGAAAACGGGTTTCCTGTAGTCGACTACACATGTCCTGAAACTGCCTGAAAATGTTTCAGTTTCCTGAAAACGAGGGTAACATTATGAAAATTACATTATTTTAATATGTGATTGACCCTCTCCTGAAACGGTCAGAAATCACATTTCAGCCTGCTGAAAAGTTAAAAGTCAAAGTGGAAAAATCTAGCAACATTTTACCCCGTCTTCGTAACAATATATGTAAATAAATAAATTGTTTCAGAAATTCATGTACTACGTGTTGAAGAGTAGTGACGTCTTGGAAGTGTTGGTCCCGATACTGTACCATCTGAATGACTCACGCGCTGATCAATGTATGTATATATTTCACATATATTCAAATTAAATAATTTATACATTTATCATGGCAAGTGTTGGAACCAGCTACCCACTGAAGTATTTCTAAACCAATTCGACTTAGGGTCCTGAAAAGAGCGTACCACTTCTCAAAAGGCCGGCAATGCGCGAGCCCTCTGGCAATGTGAGTGTCCATGGGAGGAGATATCACTTAACATAAGGTGAACTTGGCGATTAGAGTGGCGGAGAGTTTCTTGCCGGTTCTTCTTGCCCAAACTGGTAGTAAACGTAAATTTAGAATCAATTTAACATTTTTCCTATTGACGTTCATAAGTGTACTTAGTTACCTATATGAATAAAGACTTATAGCGTTCGGAATGTTGGCATACTCTTGCTTTTTCTTCACCTTTTCCGAACTCGTGCGTTCTCTTTCCCAACTGTCAAAATAATGTCTATTAAAAAGAAAAAACCAACCACGAAGTTTTTACTAAAAAAAATAATGGATGAAGTTTTTATGATTCATGCAAATATTTCTAAAACGAAGCTACTAATTTGTTTCAATGTCAAATTTAATGATTTGATTCAATGAGTTAGGTTTCATTTCATCTCATTAAATTTAATTTCATATCAATAAAGAAATTCTACTGAAGACTTGGCTGTATGGGCATAGTTCCCTTTGCCTACCCAGAATGAGTGAAGGAAACAAAAAAAAATCTCTGCTTATATTCTTTTACGGCTGGCGCCATTTTCCAAAAATGTTCTTGCTATTTTAGTTGTTTGTTGCACAAAATCAGTAATTTCGACGATATTTTATTGGATTTAACACTATCGGAACTCAGTAAAATTGCACAAAATGCTTCGGAGAAAAGTTGACAAATGTCCATGGTAAAATAAAATATTTTTTCTTCAGCTCGCGTAGGACTTATGCACATTGGAGTATTCATACTTCTCCTTTTATCCGGGGAACGGAATTTCGGGGTCCGTTTGAACAAGCCCTACTCGGCTACTGTGCCCATGGACATTCCGGTGTTCACGGGCACTCACGCTGATCTCCTAGTCGTGGTGTTCCATAAGGTGGTGACCACGGGGCACCAGAGGCTGCAGCCGTTGTTCGACTGTCTTTTGACTATACTTGTTAATGGTAAGTTTTTAAAAATAAAAGGGGGAAGGAAATTTTAATTTTTTTAAAAATTTTAGGGGGGAGGTTTTGGGGGGAAAAAAATAAAAAAAAAAAAAAAAAAAAAAAAAAAAAAAAAAAAAAGGAAAAAAAAAAAAAAAAGGGGGGGGAAAAAAAAAAAATTTTTTTAAAAAAATTTTTTTTTTTTTTTTAAAAAAAAAAAAAAAAAAAAAAAAAAAAAAAAAAAAAAAAAAAAAAAAAAAAAAAAAAAAAATTTTTTTTTTTTTAAAAAAAATTTTTATTTTTTTTTTTTTTTGTTTTTTGGGGGGGGGGGGGGGGGAAAAAAAAAAAAAAAAAAAAAAATATTTTTTTTTTTTTTTAATAAAAAAAAATTTTTTTTTTTTTGGGTGGGGGGGGGGGGGGGGGGAAAAAAAAAAAAAAAAAATAAATTATATTTTTTTTTTTTTTTTTAAAAATTTTTTTTTTTTTTTTTTTTTTTTTTGGGGGGGGGAAAAAAAAAAAAAAAAAAAAAAAATAAAAAAAATTTTTTTTTTGGGGGGGGGGGGGGGCCCCGTTTTTCTTTTTTTTTTTTGGGGGGGGGTGTTTTTTTTTTTTTTTTTGTTTTTTTTGTTTGGGGGGGGGGGGGTTTTTTTTTTTTTTTTTTAGGGGGGGGGGGGGGGGGGGGGGGGGGGGGGGGGGGGGGGGGGTTTTTTTTTTTTTTTTTTTGGTTTTAAAAAAAAAAAAAAAAAAAAAAAAAAAAAAAAAAAAAAAAAAAAAAAAAAAAAAAAAAAAAAAAAAAGAAAAAAAGGGGAAAAGAAGAAAAATAAAAGTTAATTTCAATTTGCTTGATTATTCTAAAAATTTAAACTGAGGACGAAATAATAAAACGATTATTAACAATGTATACCGTTTTTTGTGACGTCACACACTTATAACCAAGGAGAAAATGGCGGATTGTTTACAAATTTTAATACTTACCAAAACTTTAATTAAAAATTCGCGCGGGGCGCCATGAGGCCCCGGACACCCTAGATAATTAGTATCGTCAAAAAGTGGGTGGTATTAACACCCAACCGCGTTCAACTATTACGTAACGAATTTGGGGGGGGGGTTCATTTTGTAAAACGTTACGTTAACCTTGCATACAGGGTGTTTATAACTTCGTCAATAAGTCTCGCAACCATAAATAAAAAACAAGTACAATAAAAATGTTACGGAGTAAAAGAACATGTAAATCATTAATTTATCACAAAATCGATACTTAAAAATACATTTTATACGTCACTTGAGACAAAACAGTCAATAAGTCGAATCGACGATGACGTATCTTTTGTCGGTGACTGTTTTTGATCGAAAAATAATATGTCATTTATTAAAGTGTAATATATATAAATTTTTCGTAAATAGGATATAGTAGGTATTTAATAATGTTATTACTCATATTTGGGCTCTCTTAAAACTAACAATCGAATTTCAACTTTTTTAAATTATTATTTTCACCGATCAATCTCCTTCGTGCCTTCTCCATCTACACGACACTGGCGAAGTACCTTGTGCCCAGTTGGCACAAATAAAAGCCATAAAAAAAATATGTCATTTGTCATTTGTGTTATTCAAGAATAAACAATGTTATGAGTAATAATGAATGTTTGATGAATTTTTAAATCCAACTAACAGAATTATTAAGCTATTTCCACAACTGAGCGATTCTTAAGGCAATTTCTGCCGCGCACCACCACTATGTGGAACCAGCTGCCCACTGAAGTATTTCCACGGGCGGCGGTATCACTTAACATCAGGTGAGCCTCCTGCCCGTCTGCCTCCTGTAACATAAAAAAAATGTGTGCGTGTACACACGTAAGAAGTGAAACTTCTTTATGACCTTATTTTTCGAAAAATGATCTACTATATGCAACTTTACAGAAATTGGTTAAATAGTAGGTAGTCGCTAAGAAATAAGTTATAAAAGTTTTTAAAATCTTGTCAAATAGCTTATTTTATTTAATAATATGTTTTCCAGTGTCGCCATACCTCAAAACCTTGTCGATGGTGGCATCGACGAAGCTCCTTCATCTTCTAGAAGCGTTCAGCACGCCATGGTTTCTCTTCTCCCAACCCCAGAACCACCACCTTGTATTCTTTCTACTCGAAATGTTTAATAACATGATACAGTATCAGTTTGATGGTAAGTTTCCGAACCAATGCGATTTAGGGTCCTTCAAGAAAAGAGCGTGCCAATTCCTAAACGGCCGGCAACGCACTCGCGAACCCTCGCATTGAGAGTGTCCGTGGGCGTTATCACTTAACATCAGTTAAACCTCTTGCCCATTTGCCTTTGTTCTATAAAAAATTAGTTAGTTTTTTAAGTATACGATTTTATTATTATTTCCATGATTACACAAGACACTTATTATATAACCCCAAAAGGTCACGGTAGATATGACCCTCTAGGGGCGCTTTATTATGCCCCACTTTTTGTTTTACGCATTTTCTATTTAGTTCATAAAATTGGCATACCTAAGACCAAAAGTCGACGGCATGTCAGGCACAGATGGCTGATCAGCTACTTGCTTATAATTTATTTTATAAATAAACAGATAACTCTGAGGTCCAGACATAAAAGGTGTACTTCTGTTTTTTTAAAATTAATTGAACACACTTTGTATTGTAATCGAACATCTTCTATAATATTTTTTATTGGTTTCAGGAAATTCAAATCTAGTGTACACGATAATCCGCAAGAGGGCGGTATTTCACAATTTGGCAAATTTGCCTCACGAACACGCTTCCATCGCGAGATCGTTGGCCGCCGCCAACGCTAGAGATACTGACAAAGCCTTACCCAGGTATTTATTTATTAAATTCATTAATCATTATATAAACTTATGAACGTCAGTAAGGGGCCCTTCAAGTATTACGTAAGCAGATTTACTGCAATTTGTTCCCCCTTCGGCCCCCCCCCCTCTTGACAAGAGGAGGCAAAAGTAAGCAAAGCTCTCAAAAATAGTAGTACATAAACGTATTAATTTTTGTAGGAATCCTCAAAAATGCATTTCCTTTTCAAGCATAGACGATGTGTAAAAATGTGAATAAGTACTGTTAACGTCATCACCAAATAAGAAAATCAAAGATCCTCTCTCCCCCCTATAGTGCTCACGTAATACTTGAACGACCCCTAAAATAAATCAGTGGCGCTACAACCTGTTTAGGTCTGGGCCTCAGATTTCTGTATCTGTTTCATTATTTTTAATCTAGTAGGTGATCAGCTTCTGTGCCTCCTATAGAAGAAAAGTCCATCGGTACCGGGTATTGAATTTATGACCTCGGAGATGATATTCGCACGTTGAAGCCACTAGCAAGAAAATGATTTTTGTTACTGAACTTTGAATGCCAGCTGAAACAAGGGGGGGAACGACACAACTATTAATTGGAACAAATAAGAAAAATAAACGTTTAGTTTGAAATGTATAAAATATTAAAAAAATGAAATTAAAACGTCTTAAAACTTGACGACTCATTGGTCTAGTGGTTAGTACCCCTGACTCGAATCCTGGTCCCGGGTTCGATCCCCGGCTGAGACGAACATAGATGTGATGAGCATTTGGAGTTGTGCTTAGGTCTTGGGTGTTTAAATATGTATTTATATGTCTATCTATCTATAATATGTATATATATCCTTTGCCTAGTACCCATAACACAAGCTTCACCAGCTTAGCATGGGACTAGGTCAATTGGTGTGAATTGTCTTTAAAAAAAAAAACCATTTAAAAGTTTTATCTAAATCAAAGACAATATTACTTAATGTAATGCAAACGATTTCCTTTCAGATCCCGTAGTGCGGAGTCAGTTGTGGAGGCTGCGATGGAAGGTTCTCGACCGGCGCAGCCTGCTGAACCTGGGACCCTCAATCCCACCTTACCCGATACACCAGGTAAGGTTTTATTCATACAAGTAAATAAACACAACATCAGTTCCTACGCTCTCTTCCAGGCGATAAATGTTTATCTCTCTTGTTCTCTACAATAATACATTTCATGAAACTAATGAGTTTAATATTTAACGGCAGTCGAATCAGACTTTTATCGTTGCATTGTAACAAAGGTTTTAAGCTATTGCGTAGATTTTATCGCGGGCTTTGAGCGCGGCGACCGAATCAAGAAATTCCGTAGCGAAAAAAACCTAACACACGATGACGTAATATAGGTGCGGCAAATACGCGATAGAGTGGGACAGACTATATAGGTGTTATAATAATATCAAAGAAAAAACTTGAATTAATATCAAAGAAAAACAAATACTGCATAAATAAATAATTATAACTGCATAAGTTTATAAAAATGCTATGCAATAGCTTAACCGCGGCAGTCCCCGAGTCCCACACGTTTTTGAAGTTATACTTCTTAAGGCGCGTTATGAAAAATTTATGAGAGTGAAATTTTACGATGCGCGCGCACCGTGACACAAAATTAGGAGTGTGATTATAGCGTGCGCGAGCGAGATAGGAATAAGACAATCTACAAGTAAAAAGAAATAGAATATGCGTGAAGTTCGTATGCCAAGAATTTTGAATGACCATAATGACATTTGTCATTTACCTTTTAAACAAATAAAGGAGTTTTAATTATTTTTTTTTATTTATTAATTAATTACGTCAATGCAAAATAAAGGAGGAAAATTGAAATTTTGAAAACGCATCACCATTGGTAAAAAATGTGACGTGATCCACCAATTTTATTTAGAAAAATTTGTTGTATTTTTCCAAGACTGCTATAAAGATGTATACCCCTCCACCACCACCCTCACACAACACACAACAAACAACACGTATTTCTTACTTAAATATATTTTATAATTTTTTCCTTTTTGACGTGACAACGTCTTATAATTCGATGGAGCCGGCTGCACGCACGAAAAAACATGACCCAAGCGGCGTTACCTCGCTCTGAGGCGTTCTATTTAAGGCTTGGAGTGCGAGCGGGGGCGCGGGGGGGGGGGGGGGGCACAATCGGACCCGCGCTTCTTCGGCGTTCGGCATCTTCTCCTACTTGAGTGGGCGATTCGTGACGTTGTCACGTTCAACTATCGTCAGTAAACCGACTTTACAGTCAACCGATTTTTTGTTTTGTTTTGGGTGTGTTTGAAACTTTTTGTATATATTATGTATTGCATATTTAGCTATATAATTAGTATAATTGCTTTTTGATACATATAATTTATATACCTAGTAGGATTACGAAATAAATATTTCATAGCATGTTTTAATTTTTGACATAATATATTAATTTCTATCACAAATTAAATGCATTTATAATATTTAGCGATAGCAACAATGACAGAGCGTGAATCTGCGCATCCACCTGCGCGTGAGCAGTTATTGCCTCGAAGGTCTGGAGACGGAGAGGATCGGACCGACACCGAGTCTGACAGGGAGGATGTCACACGGACTGTTACCCACGTGAGTCACTTATGAACATTATTTATCTATGTATAGTAAAAAACTGGGCATTTTTAACGTAATTTATGATATCTCAAACCAGCCTATTGCATTATTTCCGAACCAACTCGATTTACGGTCAAGAAAAGAGCGTACCAGTACCTTAAAAGGGAGGAGTGTTGGCCTAGTGGCTTCAGCGTGCGACTCTCATCCCTGAGGTCGTAGGTTCGATCCCCGGCTGTGCACCAATTGACTTACTTTCTATGCCCATTTAACATTCTCTCGAACGGTGACGGAAAACATGGTGAGGAAAACGCCTTGCCTTAGACCCAAAAAGTCGACGGCGTTAAATTGACAAATGATTATGAAACAGATACAGAAATCTGAGGCCCAGACCTAAAAAGGTTGTATCGCCACTGATTATTTTATTTAGTTCTTAAAAGGCCTCTAACGCACTTGCAACCCTTCTGGCATTGCGAGTGCCTTTGGTTAAGTTATTTGGGGTTTTTTTTTAATGGGATAAACGCCATGAAAGCTTGGATATCCATTTTGTAAGTGCGTTGCTGGCCTTAAATTGTTTTTGAAAAGGCTTTTAATATATTTGAGTCTGGAAGCCAAAAAATGTTTTTTGTGACCTTTATCTTCGGAATCATAAGCTTTTTCTTGTACGAACTGATGATGAAGGCAAACATATTTTAAATTCGTCGTTTAGTGAATTTTTCTGGATGTAGTAGTTTTTATATGAAAATGTTTGTAGCGGGATAGTCTCCGCGTGAACGATAAGCCAGAGGGCTGGAAGGCCAGCAGCGAGTGGGTATCGAGCTGGCGAGGAAGGCTGCCCTTGCAGACCATCATGAGACTTCTGCAAGTTCTGGTCCCACAGGTGGAAAAGATCTGCATTGACAAGTAGGTAGCTTCGTTAGCAAAAGTATCACGCGATACGGACTTTCCCTAGCGAAATTACTCTATACAATGTAAGTATACATAGACAATTATACGCCAATTAGATATTCTTCGAAGACTCTCTCCTTAAAGCCTCAGCTAGCATCGGAATACAGGGCGTTGACGTTCAGTTTCGCGGTCATTTGGAGGGAAAGGCTAAATTAGCCTCCAAGAAGCTTGGTGTGCTCAGAAGGCGAGACGGTACTTCATTTCGGTCCACCCCTTGCTGTTCTCTTCTCTGGAACTCCCCAGTACCAGCTCCTTCTACTTGACCGTATTCAAGGAAGAGCGATTCAAATTGTCGACGACCAGTCTTTACGAGCGGCTTGATCCCTTGGTGTTGCGTAGAGATGTGGGGTCTCTCTGCATCTTCTACCGCATTTACCATGGAGAGTGTTCTGAGGAGTTGTTCAGATTAATATCTGCAGCTGAGTTTCATCGTCGGACATTGGAAACTTCACTCCTATCACCTCGACTTCGTTCCACAATGAAGCGTTATTTAAGCAAGTTTTTGGGCACTACTGTTATGTGGAACCAGCTGCCACCAATTCGGTCCTTCAAAACTACTGAACCGATTTTGAAAATTCTTTATCCAAAAAAATTAAATAATCTAGCAGGGAATTAAAGCAAGATTTTTTTAACAGGGGTCTCACTGATGAGTCGGAAATCCTCCGTTTCCTCCAGCATGGGACGTTGGTGGGTCTCCTACCGGTACCGCACCCGATTCTGATTCGGAAGTACCAGCCTAATGCTGGAACAGCTGCATGGTTCCGCACTTATATGTGGGGGGTTATATATATCAGGTAATTTTTTTTTATATATTTGGCTGTGTGGTTAGACTTTAAAAAGGTTATAAGTGAGCCGGTGTTAAAATTTGACAATAATTCTGTATTTATTTGAGCTTCTAAGCAAGTGTAATTGTATGTTTTGTTTTTCCAAATTTCTCGTAATCTGAAAGTCATATTGTTCAGATCAATAAATTCCAATTAAGGCAGTCAAAGTGTCATCAAAATCGGTTTAGTAGTTTTTGAGATATAAGTATCTACACATCTAGCATTCAGGTTTCATTTTTCTAAAGAAAGTTTTATATTTTAACCATTTATTCATCAAAAACTACAGTTTTAAACAAAGTGTTTATGCCTCTTTCTATCACAGCGTAAACACAATTTGACAGAAAGAGACGAAAGTACTTAACAAGTTTCAGTTTAATTGGTTGTAAACTTTTTTTTCAGAAACGTTGACCCACCAATCTGGTACGACACGGACGTCAAGCTTTTCGAAATTCAGCGAGTCTAATATTATGCTATTGATTTAGATAATATTTTATTTTTACGTTTAAAATTAAAAAAAAATTGAAACCCTTTGATTAGAGCAGTGTTGGCCTTGTGGCTTGAGCGTGCGACATCTAAGGTCGTAGGTTTAACCCCGGCTGTGTACCAATGGTATTTTCTGTATATGTGTTTATCTTGTATTGAAGGAAGGTAGTGAAGAAACCCAAAATCGATATGTCAGGCATAGAAGGCTGATTTATTGATTATTTAAAAAAATATCAAAACACATATAGAAGACATAGAGATCAATGGTTTATTATATAATTGAAATGAGGTTGAAAATAAATTTAATATATTTTATTCCAGATTAAGTTACGTATTATGTTACGAAACTTGTATAGAATTCTGTTTTAATATGTAACTCATTATAAAAATTAAATCAGTCAATACTTTAAAACTTTTCTTTCGTCAAATTGTGTTCACGTTCACTATGATAGAAAGACATAAATTAAAAAAGTTAATAGTTCCATTTAAAATCATTAACGTGAGTATAAACTCAATAATATAAATAATACTATTTAATTATTTTAAATTACATTTATTCAGTTTTGATTTCGTAACATTTGTTGGATTTTTTTTTATTTAGCGCAATTTTATATAAGATTATTTCTTTTTTCAAAGTATTATATATATTTTAAAGTTGACATTACGACACATAACAGTTAAATTGGAATACCAAAACCAAAACTGAGTTTTTTTAAGTAGGTAGTTCAGAATTCTTATATGGCAGTGCTTGTTTCCACTTTTGATGAATTTTTATCAAGTTATTTTACCCTATTAGCTAACGATTTATTTATATTTTTACCTATATATGAAATAAGCCATTACCTTTAGTTTAAAAATTTCATTTGTGTTTTCTTTTTTATTACATTTTTTTTAATCAAAATCAAAAATCTAAATACGTTTATTCAATTTAGATGCGTCTTAGGGCATGCTTATGAATGTCAAAAACGTTTACAAAATTCGCGAAATGAGCAAATGACAAGCAACCCGTAAATATACATTAACAAAATTGGAAATACATATATAACGCTTTCTAATAGTCAATCGTTATACGTTCAACGATAGCATGAAACCTTTTTTTTGAAAACGATCACGTTTTGAAATGAAAAAATCACTTGGTAATGATACCAAGTCGAAAGCTTATGCTCTGTACGGCAAGAATGATTGATTTCTATAATGTTTAGATTATATTTCTCAATATTTTTACAATATAACGTGATACTTTTTTTTTGCTTGTGTGGCGTGACTTTTGAAATAGTGTCTAAACTTATAGGCCTAGCTAGTCTCTTAATTATTGTGTAATAACTTTAATAAGTACATTCCAAGGAGGAATTTTGCGACAGAATTGAAAACTTCTGTCGAAAGGCGCGTTGCGTTTGATTGTTTGCGTGTTTACGTACGTAATTTAACGAAACGCGCCATCGTTTTGTTCGTTTTACATTCACCAGAATATGTATGATGCATTACAGACTATAAATGTATTCTTGTTGGATATTACACCATATTTTCAAAGGCCCTTCGTGCAGTCCACTGTAATGTAAACGAAAACTATGAAGATGATATTGAAAATGTTTACGCTGTCTTATAAGGTTTTATGTCAACGTGTGTAAGGGAGACAGCTATATTTTTATCTTTTTCTTCCAAGTCAGTTTTCTTTGTTAATGTTACCTTGTATGTGTAGGCATAGATTTTCAGGGCATGTGGGATGTCTATCTTTGTCTTGTTGTATACAAAAGAGAGAGAGAGTATTGTTATACGGTTAATCCTAGTAGATAATGTTTCGTGGACTATGTTTTGTGATACTTTTCATCTGCCTATAGATTATACCAAAATGCATTTCATTTTACGTAAATAATTTCGAATTTTAATGTTAGATTTATCTATTTATTTTACTATATCACTAATGTACTTAATGTTTTAAATAAAAACCTGAGCTTTATTTTGTTTTACTGTCTTTTTTAATTTTAATAGTAGCATGAAAAATGTGGGTTGAAAAAATATGTATGCTGTGTTTCGTTGATAATATTTTTGGTATTAGTAACCTCCACCACTTAACCTTGGCCGTGTACCTTTTTACTCCAGATATAATTATTTCGCTGGTAATCTATCATTCTCACAAAGGAATATAAGAAAACCAATTTTCGTGAAACAAATTAAACATTTTCATTTAGATTTTCGTTCCTTTTGTATGTATATCCTTTTATACATCATAATTTTACTTTTGAAATCCAGCAGTACAACCCTTTGTGGGTTTTTGCACTTAATATTTTTTCTTTATTAGAAGGAAGGTGATGAACAGCAGCAAGTTATCAGGCTTAACCGCTGATTAACACTTTTATAATATATCAAAGTGAACATCACAAGGTATTCAATTCTTAAGTTTAAAATACGTCATTTAGATTTGACAAAAGGTTCCTTCTCTAAGGAACTTGGCTGTGTGTGTAGCGGGCTTATTATGTGTACCTACGTCAAGCTAGCCAGCTCTGATCCTGCTAGAGATCTGTGTATCACTGCGCATAGGCCTGTATCAATATGAGATATGCTGCAGTGTAACATTACTGCTTCATTGTTTTATAATAATAAAATGTTCACTTAATCTAGTACTAACTAAAAGGTATATTCTAATACTAAGGAAAATAAGAAACTACACATGGTCAATGGAATCACTGCGAGTTTATTAAATTTTATTACATCCAACCGATTGTCCCATTATTTAATATTATTGAAAGTACAGTTTTCGTATGAAACATAAAGGACCGCTTTAAACAACTCAATTTCTTAACATGAGATTGAAAGATACTTAGAGTACTAATAATTCATCCTTTTGATATGTTCCTACTACGCAGCCGAGTTGATTCCTTAATCACAAATATCAACAACATCAAAACAAGTAAAGACACCACCATTCCTTTATCACTAAAATCTATTGAATTCATGAATAAAAAAGATTAAAAAGTATAAATTTGGTGTAACAAGTTTTTATATATGAAGTGTGAATTATTGTCTATTGAGGTTGAGAAGTGTCATTGTCATAATTTACGCGGGAAATATTTGAGTGGGAAACTCAAATACATTTCCACGCGTAACTTACTGACATTGTAAAAATACTGTTGTATTTAAGATTCAATATTTTTAGTGACAAAAGAAAGCAATACAGTCGAATTCCATACAATCTACAACAATAGTACTTTAAGTGTCTTCACTGGCGATGTCCACATTCGAGTCGAAGGGGACATCTAACTCCCTAGAGCCGATATTACGGTCCTATCTACCTTATCGATCATACACAATACTATTAAACATTTTTACAGCCCCTCCCCAGTATCAGAACATCAAAATATAACAAAACACTCTAACTAAATTCCCCTTTCAACGATGGCAAACTATAACTTTCATAACACATGTCAGCTCAGGCAAAAATGGGCGTAAATGTCACATACGCTCGAACGAATTTCAAATACGGTAGAATAAATTAATAAAGTGTATGTTTTTATTTGTCGAGAGTACGTATCACTTAAGAACCTTATAAAAGATAAAAGATAAAATATTGTTAATAAAAACGCAGATCGACGTGCATACATTAAATTACTAAAAAATCTTAAACTAAACGTGTCAGCAAAAATATAGTGCAGTTAAAATTAGAATTGCCACTTAATTAACATTCACATATAAATTGCTATCATAAAAAAATATTTCTGTGTATAAAATGTTACCGAAGCATAACAAGTTAAAGTGGCACGATTTTGTTAAAAATATATAGTTATTTTAACGTAAACATTAAACTATATCTATGGCGAAAGTAAAATTTATCTCAAGGCTTGGCCTGCTTTGGCAAAGTGTTTAAGTACAGCACAACATTTAAAAAGAAATCTTAAGGTGAAATCTTAAATATTTTCAACGAAATTGTAAAACTTTTGTATTAGTATAAAAATCTGTGTATTTGGGTATTGGTTTCATCACGTTTGTAATACTGCATATCGAGTGCGGTACTTAATTTCCTCACCAAATTACTCGTAAAAATATTTGGCATTTCCTCTATGTATTTTTTAACAAAATCGGTCAACTGTCTCACTTTCTGTAGATAAAAGTTATTTCTAGCAATATATCGTATGTAATTAGTGGGTACATTGTAAATACTTTATATAGTTACTGCAGACGGGTTTCAACGAGAGCTCGATCAGTATCGCGGCAACTAGGTATAGTATATTATATAATAAAGTCCTCCTTATTAAAAAGACGTAAGTGCACTTTGATTTACGGAACTATTATTTATGTAACTAGTAAATGTATCAGCAGATTATATACCATACACTCTAGCAACACTGGCCAAAATAACCAAAGAGAAAATCGAAATGTCAATTTCAATATGTAATCTGAAAAATATTTTTTTGTAATTTTAGTTGAATGTCAACTGTCGAGTTAGGCCCTCTTAGTGTTGAAAATTGTATCTATAACAAAAATAATAACAGTTAACGGATGACTTTAACGATACTACTAACATAGCTTAATAATAATCTGCTATTTGTTATAATTACTGAGGTACTGTGGCTGATTGGGAACTATTGCTATATGTTATAATAATTACAATATAATGGAAGATACTGTAAATATTAAAGCTATGGACTTAAGAATACAACGACGATATACTTTACGGACATTAGATAGAAATTTCAACGACTTATAAATCGATATCAAAAAGCAACAATGGATTGAATAGGTATCGAACAGTTAAAAAATAACCAAGTATAACTATAGTAAAGTCAGCGAAACAAATATCGATCCATCTTAAGCCGGTGTTATTTTTATCCTAAACTTTATTTGTAGTCGATTTATTCTTAAACGGACCCGCGACACTGATCGAGTATTAAAAATATTTGAAATAATTAACTATTGCGTACCGGTTGACGATTACCTTATTTACGACTTTTATATAAATGACAAGCTTTTATGAAATGAGTCACAGATAATAAATCCAAGAGCCAAAAATTGTAAACTTGACGCGAAGTTAAATAAATGACGTAAATAAGCTCACCATCAGATAAACTATTGCATTTTAAATATGGATGTGGATAACAAAATAGCGTATGTATGGGAAGAATCTATGTAACAAATGTTATATTTTAGATTTCACAATATCTATAATTATTGTATCATAAATATAAATGATCACGTTTTATTGACTCGTCCTGTAAACGTAAATCTGCCCCTTGCTTCTGCTTTGAAAGCATGAAATGCAACCCACGGGCCACAGATATTTAACTCTTTTTCATGCTTTCGCTGCAGGCTGTTGCATTCCATTAAAAACGTCTCCAAACACAATATTTAAATAAAGAACATGGAATACTTGCCATCATTCAAATAACACTGTGCTATTTGGAGACAATTCTAATATCATCGTGATTATTATTTGATTCTCAAAAACTTACAATACAACGTATACCACTCGAATCAAATAACCAGAGCAAGGGACCTGTCCCAACTATATTATATATTATTATTAAATTAAACGACGTATGTCTGTAATACTTAACATTATTGGAGGTAATACTTATGATAGAAGCAAAAATGTTTGTGAAGTTTTGTGAGTTTGTAAATTGGTTAAAAATCTTCAATATTAAATACACAATTATATTAATTACGGTATTGAAAACAATTTAAAACGTGTTGGCAGTTAGGTGTGCAAAGATTTATAAAATACTGTCGAAGACAGCACAGAGACACATGTCATAGAAGCTGTGCAATCAGCATCACAAACATTAAAACACCTCAAATCATTGTCTTATAAACTAATACTTCTAAATACAAATATGTAGAATATATTAAACTGATTGAGCTGTTGTGATGTTTCTGTTGCTGACTGACAGCCGCCGTCACTGTGCCGTCACAATAAAGTATATAATATGTCATTTACTTAGGCTATTGGTATAGTTGTACTGTCTGAAGGCATTCCGTTGCAGATATTGTGCATTACCTATATTAGTAACACAGTCTGTTCATTAAACGTATTTCATTTTAACTTAAAATATAAATTAAAGTGGCGAAAAAGCAAAATTAATATTACTTGAGTTAAATTTATTACTCTCACTTATGTTCTTACTATGTAAAAATGCACGGTTTTGGTATAAATTGCAAATAACCTTTGTTACGTTTCGCTGTATTTTTGTTTCGTTTGATTGAATTTTGAGCTGCTCTCTTTTGCCGACACATAACCAAAACTTAACACGATTTACCTAACTCTTAACAATCACCAACGGCTGACTCCATTTTGATGTAATCCGCAGCTGTCCTACTGAGATCAAAAATTTAGAAAAAAATTCCGAACCACAAACGAAAATGGTGGGCGAAAAGGCAAACAAAGCGTTCAACAACAAGCTTTCAATGAGCCGAATATTCCAGAAGTAATTGCACAGCGAAAACAATCAACTCAAACACTAAACGCAAGACTACGTCACTATCAATAAATCGATTAGTAGAATATATAAAAATCCTTTCCAATAATGATTTCATCTAAATCTATTTAGTTAATATCACGAGGCGTTTCCCGATGCCACGATTCTTTACGACCTAACTTAGAACATATTTACAATTCAAACTACCCGCTTGCTTCACTAAGCTCTCTAAATGATGCTATGATGATTCTCTTCCGAACTGCTTTTTCATTCATCTGTCGGAATCTAACCAGTTAACATGAAATAAAGATTAATAAAAAACAAAATATCTGAGGTATTACAAAAATGGAGGTACGAATGGGGACACCATTACAAAAATAAACTAAACTTTTCATAAAAGCTTAAGCCCTTCAGTATATCTATTAAGATGATTTCTTAAATTATCTAAACCAAATAAATTTATATCACAAACACATTCCGAAAAAGAATATAAAGAAACTCTTAAAAATATTCCGATAACTAAACGCGGCGAAATTAAAAATTCAATAAATGCAGAAATTTAACTGAGTTTATTAAGACTAAATTAAGTTTGCATTTAATATGTGAATAGTTTTTGAAACATTCACTTCGATTGATATGATTTTGTTCATTTTTGTTTCCAATTTCGAGATATGGCACAAAATTTCGTCTTTTCAGAATGTTTTTATTCTAACAGAAATAAATGCAAGTTGGCAAAACTCCCCATTAAATTTTTCTTTGGCTTTGTGAAATATCACTGTTTAAATACTTTAAAACCTGCTCTGTTTACTCTATAGATATTTGTTAATTGTGATATGTTGAACATTTGATCTCTTTTAAAAGACTTTAAAGTGAATTCGTCAGTTAAACCCTGATTAGATATGTAATCGGCCTGTGTTCAGACGAACGCGTATTCAAGCAATTTCCTATAATATAAGTAAATAAAATATTTTTTACAATCCGCAGCCATCTCATGGTTGACACTAAGATTTTAATTTTGAGAATTTAATTGTAATAATTAATGTTAATAATAATCTAATAAATTTTCATAAACGAGACGTTCTCTACGTTGGTCGACATTTAAATAAGAAACGGCTATCCTCATAGAGAGAAATCCCAAAATGGATACGTATTATATATAATTATGTTAATGAATACCTATCACCTAAGATTTATACAGAAGAAACGTCCATTTTGTTCCATGAATTAATCATGTGTATAACGTATACGACCGTCGAACAGATGCAATCGAACCCGCTTCGTGAGGCCTGCGCCCCTCGTTCCCTGTACCCGGAAGGCCCGAAGCCTTCTCTCGTCGTCGTCAGCGTTTCGTTCGTGAACACTTCGCGCATCCCATGACAGTTCGGAATATCGTCCCAACGTTTTAATGGCATGAAGACGAACGAAGGCACGACTACTTTGATCATTACTCGATATTGAAGCCAAAATAGAATACAAATATTGTTCTAATAGACGTCAACATTTTTGTACTTTCGAAGATTTCTAGAAGTCTTTAATTTTATTAACATCAACATTTTTTTTTTTACTTTTTTTTACCTAAAATTTTGGTTATTAACTTCTAAATAATTTGTATTTAAATTTAGATTTGGCGATCCGAAAAAGTCTCTTTAAAAAATATTTTCTTTGCTTTAATTTACTGTTAAAAATTTGTACGTTCCGTTTTGTACAGTTACCGAATCTAATTTGACACTAGACATTTAAATCGAAAATTGATCTTACAAAATGTTTTATTCTCTTTAGAATATAGTTGGCATTATTTTGGCAGTACTAGAAAACATTAATACTTTAGTATTGCTCTGAATTACATTGTCACTTTGAACACTGCTAGAACAAGAAGTCCAATCTTCGACGCGACGCGCGCGCCGCAACAATACTGTTCATTTTTAAAACTAACGTCAATATTTTACTACGCTTATAATACACAATTAATTAAAAATGCGGCAGAGTTCTGCGTTTTGGCATTGTCCGTATTGCACATATGCTTTCCCTTTCCAAGTTAGAAGTGCCCGTCCGAGGGCCGACCGATTCAAGCAATCGTTTGCGGTCATTGGAGGCCGGGCAGCTGCGACGCGTGGTCGGCGGCGGCCAGGTCGAACAGGTGGTGCGGCGCAGGGGCCAGCGCGCTGTGCAGCGCCGACGTCTTCAGCAGGCGCTTCAGCATGCCGCTGGAACCCCGGTGCTGCAGGCTCTTATGGGTGGTGAGCGAGTTCTTGGTGCGATACCGTCTGTGGCAGAACTCACACACGTAGAGCGTGTCGGACTGCTCATGCTTGTCCTGGAAGTGGCGCTTGAGGGAGTAGTAGCAAGAGAATGTCCTGCGGCAGTAGGGACACTCCTGCGGCTCATTGATGCCGCCGGCGGTCGGCGGGGGCATTCGGAGGGGCGGAACAGCTGAAATTGTCAGAATTCTCGTATGTTATATTTTCATCAATTTATGGTTTAGGGAGCTTTTGAGGAATCGGCATATACCATTTCTTTGAGTGATATCACGAAAATATTTGCTTCTTCTAAATCACTCACCAAATATCGTGATAATCCATAAGAAATGTATAAATACCAATCAATTTGAACATTTTCGTGGAACCACCGAAATAAATGAAGTGGATTTGGTATTAGTATTTGCGAGATGCAACGTTAGGATACTTTCGATGAGATTTCGCCTTGAAGCCCTCGCGTTATGGACGCTGTCTGTAAAATTTTGCATAAATCTTAAACATTCCTTTACATTATTTTCCTTTGAAGCTTCGTATATAGATAGCATATACAATAGAAATAATGATACTAATATGCACTGTACACATTGACTAACTACACAGAAATCACGAGGTTTTATTGAAAAAATTGAGAAAATTCTCTCAACCACAATGACACAGTAACACGTTATAACAAAATGATAGAAGCATGCTCCAAGCAACACAACAACGTCAAATCTGCGAAACCCGATGGGAGAGGGGCCTTGGGGCTTAACATACAAAAAATAATAAAAAATAAACAGAAAATAAAGGAACGAAATAAGAAAAAACCGTCCTATCTCATCTATTATTAATGATATTAGCGTTTATCGTATTTGTTGTCTAGAAACATGGTCTAACCTTTTGTAGTGTTGCAATGTATAGCTGTCGGCTGGTTGGCCTGGTTCTCTTTACTAGATGAATTCTGCCGCAAGCTGCGCCACCGTCCGAGTAGTCACTAAAAAAACCCCCTGGGGTCTTCCCCCGCTCGGGACTTGTGGTAGGTATAAATATGCGTCATCAAGGAGTTGCGAGAGCAGTAAACCCGCTCGCATATCGTGCATCTATACTCCTCCTGCCTCTCTGCGTGTTTGTCTGCGATATGCCGTTTCAAAGACGCCTTTGAGCACAGCACCTTTGTGCATTGTATACAGGAGAATAATTTTTTACCTGAAAACAAATCGAAAAACAAAAAAATATGGGGTTGTCCCCGCTCGCGATAAATAAAAGAATATCGCCTAGATTGCTCTCAACTCAATCGAACATAAAGTGAAACAAAGTGGTAAACCATGAATAAAATAAATTAAATAAAAGGAAACGAAATGATGGCTAAGCTGTGGCCGATGGTGTTAGGACATGCAAGGGTCTGCGCGGGAGCAAGCAGTGCTAGTCTACGGCACTCGGACAGAATAAGAAGCGGGGCGCCGGTGTCGAGGGAGACAATGAAACGAGCGGGAATTTTTCGTATATGTTTTATTAAAAACGCCATTATCATCAATATTAGGATTTATGAAGTTCGGTTTAACGATTACAATTACACTTTATGAGTAGTTTTAAGGTTTAAAAATTTAAAATTAAAGAAGAGAAAAAAATTCTATTTATACATATAGTTGATATTGTTATGCCTACGTGTTGTGGTGTGCAGCCCATTATTGAAACTAGGCGTTTTCAATTATCCTAAAATTTCAGCCAATCTTAACCTTCGGGTTACTGGAAGACAAATTAAAAACAATTTTTGGCACAATTTCTACATTAACATCTAATGGACTGCATTTCACTGATGCCAATTAACAAAAATATCTAGATTTAAAGAATTAGAATAATAATTTATGAAAGAAAATAAAATTTTAATACAACAACCAATAAATTAATTTAGATTCCTTATAAAATAAGTAAAAACGCCAACAAGAAGTATAAAGAACACATCGTTTAAGGTCTGCACGCGAGCGTGACTCGAAAAAAATATACCTTAACATGATAGAAAGATAAAAACTTAAACAGGTCACAGAAACAGTCTTAAACTTGCTAAAATTCCTAACTAATGCAGTTTTGACAGGGATGTGTTCTGCGTCTTAGAACACGCTGTAGTTCGCCCAGTAAAACACATACTCCGATGCAGCCCTACCGCCGAACTTCATTACTTGATTCTCACACAGAACATCAACAAGTATCTCTCTCTAGTTAGCCTCTGACGCAATATAATAAGAATTATATGCACTGAATAAGTGCTGTTTTTGCCTCATGTGCAAGTCTTTCAGAAGCCTCTCTTTTGTATCGATTCTAAAAATGGTTTAAATATACGGATTCTCCACGAATTATTTTCCTAGAATCTACACAATTAGTCATACATAAGTAAATAAATCTTTATAGTATATAAATATTACAAAATCAAGTATTTAAAAAACTCACATTCCAGCAACTTATTTTTGCGGTAGGGCTGCAAGATCTTCTGAGATCCAAAAATCATTGCAACTAGGAACAAAAGAATTTAAAAAAGATCGTCGAATCACAAATTTTGAATAACATACCGAAACGAGTAACGCTTCAGACTTTATATAAAATTTTAATAAATAATTGTACATTTCTAGAAATACGCCTAATAGTGTACAATTGCGTACTTAGTCTAATCAGTCTATAGCGCTTAATAATTTTGGCAATTTCGATTTTTGAAAATAATTTTTTAATCTAGTGCTCGCCGATAGCCAAATAATACCACAGAGTACACTCTATACTCTATGAAGACCGTACTGCGCACTTGCAGCACATCCCTGTAGTCATTAAACATATAGAACATACTATTATCGCTATTAATTCAGATAAAATGTTCTTATATCTATAGTCAACTAACTTAATTCCCAAACCCAAATTAACAATAGAACCTATCACTAAAATTACTAGACAAAAAAACAACAAGTACTACGTTATGTTCAAAAAGTTTGCATTGTGCAAATAAAAACTTAACCATTTCCATTCGGAATGTCGCGAAATTTTTAAAATTTTGCCTCCGTCAAAGATTTCTTAACAATTTCACCTTTTTTTTTCAATACGAACGTCATTCGAATTTAGCACCAAATCTCTAGTCTTCCAATTCGTTAAAAACATTACGATAAAGCTTACGAACAACTAAACAAATTGTAGTGGCTAAGCGTTTATGCATCTAGTAATAACAACATAATCTTATAACATATAGTATTAAAATATGTAGGAAGCCTCTCATACATGTTTTATAGCAAAAGTTACCTCCTAGGTAATGTGTTTCTAACACAACTCCTAACATTAGAAGTACGCAAAATATGTCTTTTTTCGAATAATAAAAAACAATATGTAAAGCAGGCACTAATAATTACTTAATATGTATATTAATACAATAAATTATGTGTTACTTACTTATAGATTTCTTACGGCTAGAAAAAAATGGTTTAGCGACCTCTATTGACTCGAAACGGTGATGCATTAAACTAGAAAGTCCACATGAATGTGAGTGATTGAGTCTAGATTCAGAAAACTACAACCGAAGGAGTTCACGGGTCTCTTAAAATAGAAACAGTCGAATACAAAAATAAATTATAACACAAATTTTATAAATTTCAGAAAATCAATTAAAAGTTGGTGACTTCACATATTTTAACTGTGAGGTTTTTCGTCCCTAAATTGAATTCAAAGATCTTATTATATCCAAGATTCGCCCCTTGGCTTTTTGAAGGTAAAGTATAATATTGTACAGAACTGATAAATAGTGTTTGTTCTGAATCTAGACTTGTAGTAATTCTAATCTTTTCAATAACAGAATCAAGTATTATCATTAGGTACTATTGTATGGCAAGCAGGATTCCTTTGAATATGATTAATGAAAAATTTCACACTGTTCAATTTTAGGAACATTTAACACTGAGAATCACTAAGATTTTACAATTATTACCTATTTTACGTTTAATAAATTTGAAATCACTTTTAAAAATAACAAATAAAGAGTTATAAAAATTGTGTAAACTTAAAAGAAGCCGATTATAAAAATAGTAAAATCGACGAAACGAACACAGTAGTGATGAAAGACTTAATCTAAATAAAAATATAATATAGCCATTTTGATTCCTTTAGGTAAATGGCACGATGCGATTGTGTATGCCTCGGATAATCGCGAATTTGTGTGAAGAAGTCGACTAGAGTAACAGTATTATATAAGTCGACTGTCGAGTATAAAGTAAGTTGTATGTATGTGTGTATCGGGTCTGTGGTTTGTCTCACTATTTCGGAATATGTGTGGTCTATTGCCAGTCGTAATCTGTGACAGTGCGCTATGTTTGTTGTCTATTGGTGCTATATGTATTTCCTGAAAGCAGTCTTACAGTCAAAACAAAATCACCTAAATAATATTAAAAATTAAAAAAAATCAAAAAGCCTCATTAGCCAATTATACATCAGCGTAAATAATTTAATTTACTTTCTTTTAAAATAGAATTTTTTAGTAATCTCGTATAAATATCTAAGCGTGAGATCAAGAAGGTAAAATACAGAATAAATAAAATTGCAAATCGCCGAAAAATGAACACAACGTAAAACAATATGCCTCTTTTGTTACTTACAACGAACACTGTTCAATTTTTTTATAAATTTAAGCCTAATATATAAATTTACAGCACCAAGATTTTCCTCTTTTCTTTCAAAATATTAATTTTCTCTTCGCCTTATTGTCACACATTTAACATAGTGTAAAAATTCAGGAATCGTACTATGTCGCGGTATTGCACTTTGCGGGCGTGTACAAAATTTAGACCGAAACGTCGCCCTTTCTTACTTCGATTGGAATGTCGAATGTAGCGTCAAAAAGTCACCGTCCCGGCAGCACTCACAACTCGTCTACAAGTTAAAAGAGATAGAGAAGGATAAACTCCACAAAAAAAAAGACAAGTGAAAAATAAGGAATTAGACGTTAAACTGATCTTTGAACTTGTAGAAGTCGACGGTGTGATGGTGTTGGCTGGGGTGCATCTTGGAGTCGGGTGCGGTGGAAAGGTTCTGCGGCTGCGGCGGCGGCAGAGGCCCAGCGGGCGCCCTCTGACGGCGGTGGTAGATGCTCTTGTGGTTGTTGAGCGAGTTGAGCGTGCGGAAGACCTTGTGGCACAGCGAGCAGCGCGCCGAGTGGAGCGGCTGCAGGTGCTGCTGCTCCGTGTGGCGCTTGAGGGTGAGGCGCGTGGAGAGCAGCTTGCCGCACACCTCGCAGCGGTGCCCGGCGCCCAGCGGGCCCACTGCGCCACACATAACGACCAACATTAGCGCATTAGTCAACCAACACAACTGTCACACCAACACCACCGCTCGCAACAGGTCCCATTCCAAAGGAACCAATTGGCACAGATCGTGTGCCGCCCGAGAATTCGAACCTGTTGTAGAGGCAATTTTACGTGAAACGACTAAATTGACTAATGCGCTTAAAGGTTGGTAGTTATGCGTGTACCGATCATAGGTGTCCCAATTGGTTCCAAGGCGAGGCCCCACGGCGTACGTGTCACTTATACTATACATACATTATATAGGTCAATGCGCATGCAAATACACGTAAAACTATGCTATGTACATGTTAGGAACATATCGCGTTACATAATTTCTTTAAACTTAACAAGGTCTACGGGCAAGACTATGGCGTTTTAGGTGGTTAGGATGGCAGCTCTGTTTCCTCATGGCAACGGTATGGCAATGGTTTCTGGCGTCAGTTGACCGGGTAGAAGCCCTGGCCCGAGGGCGGCTGCTGCTTGCGGTGGTAGATCGACTTGTGGTTTCTCAAGCTATTGAGGCTGGAGTACACGCGTCGGCAAATGTTACAGACGGGCTCCCTGGAGGGCCGCATGTGTACGTTTTGTATATGTCGTTTGAGCCGCGTCAGCGAAGAGAGGCTCTTGTTACAGGGCTCGCATCGGTACTCTTCCTGGGGTGCGGGCGCCACCTGGTCACAACACAAGCAGTTAGCCCCATGGAAGCTTCCGAACGCACTTTTAATGCACTCACTATCGTAGCCTCTCGATTTTACAAGCACCGCCACCCCCCGGTTTGATGACGGCCATCCGACGCGAACGAGCCGGTAGCCAAGCGGATTAGTAACGCATACGGTTGTCTCTCTAATTCGACCTACGGCTTAGATAAGCTCAGCCACGATTGATGATCGGCTGTTTTGAAAACAAACGGCCGCGGCGGGACTCTCACCGAGTGCGGTTTCGGATTTCTCGAACAAAAGCGTTAGTATTTCTTCAATGAAATGACTTTTAATATAAACTGATACCACAAAACCATTGCTAAAATTCCATTGTCTTATCTTGTGTGCCCCAACGTTATTTCCCAAGACAATCATGATTGAGAGTAATATGAAACTGTTTTAAGAAACACGAATGATTCATGGGAGCGTTTGTGTAATTTAGTTACAGAAATTTGCCTAGATTCGTGACCGCGCCGATTGTCAATAGAATTTTCTTCTTCTCTTCTTAGACACGTTGTTTCTTTTTTAGCCAATTGAGTACAATGTTAAGTGCATATTTTAATGATTTTGAAAAGAAAATAAATAATACAAATCAAAAGAGGTTTAAAAGAAATCAACCGGGGATTACGGAGGGATCGGTTGGAGGAGGGATCTTCCTAATACTTTCACGCATCTATAAACAAGCTAGCAATCGTTTTTAAAGTAAACATTAAACTAGAGTTACAATACATTAACATGCACGGCACGTTGCGTTTTGGTTCAATGATCAATGCTTATTTAACAGATCTGTCAACTCCGACAAATGATAACTGTGTGCCCGCGAATGTCCATCGAACCATAACACAATAAGCTAACATTAATATTCAGTACACAGAGCACAAAATGAAGACATATACAGGTTAGGAGGAGATATATTAATACACATATACTATAGAATATGTCACGTGATAATTGCCTCATACAATTTAAAATATAAATCCTATAATGATATATAAAACCTAATAATGACAGAGCAGAGAGGAAGCGGTGATGGTGGCATACGACAGACAGTGCATTAAAAATATCGTTTGGTTCAATATATGTAAGTAATGCATAAAATAAACTTGTTGCTAGACAAGCCGACTCACCTTGTGATGTTCCCGGTAAGCCGTCCGGAGGCAGGGGACTCGGCAGACCTGCGAATCATTGCATAACCTCAAAACCTTTCCCTCTAAAATGTGTATTTTTATTTAAAAACAGAGATTTTCTCGTCGAATACACGTCCAACTAGATTTGTTTTTGAATAGTATTTCTTGATTCTTGAGCATTTCTTGAAAAAGTAGTGTTAGCTTCAGTGTGCGACTCCCTGAGGTCGTAGATTTTAACCACGGCTGTGCACCACTGGGCTGTCTGTCTAATTGCGCATTTAACACTCGTATGGTGAAGGAAAACATCGTGAGGAAACCGGCATGATATAGAGTCCGAAAAGTCGACGGCGTTTGTCAGGCACAGGCTGATAACCTACTTGAATTTTAAGAAAAAACAAATGATCACGAAACAGATACATGAGGCCCAGACCTAAAAGGTCGAAAGAACTACGTTATATAATACCTGTCAGCGATGAATCAGTCAACATGGAGTAGTTGAAACTGTGGTGTTGCGATGATGGAAAGAGCTTGGCTTCAGCTGGCGAAATAAAAGGCGAGGGTGGCATTTGTGGCGGTGGCGTACGGTCGTCGGCATCGGCTGAGCTCGCGCGGGATGGCGGCCCTCCCTGAGGACGACAATTAAGCGTTACATCAAGCTACTTTGATAGTTCTTAATCTATGTAGTAACTCAATATTTATTTAACCGTATCTGTTGATCACAACATACAGATATTAATCTCTACACAAATTGATAGTAATTAATTCTTCTAATTCTATGTTTTAACGTACACAAAGAAACTTCTAAAAGCTATGAGATATTTGGTGTAGGAAATTTAGTTTACTAAAAGTTCTTATAAAATCGTTATGATATTTACATTGATGCAACGTAGGCGTTGAAAGTGTATATACAAAACAAATCTTTAAAATCAAGTTAAAAAAATCCCAATCTAGGTGATGTTAGTAGAATTCTGTATACGTTAAAATATTTGGACACTCAAATTGGTACACAATTATTCTTCACAAATATTTGACATATATGAAGCGTTCGTAGATTAATCCCACGGATCAATGAATTAGTTAGCCAATCAGTACCCCCTAAATAGCTAAATGACTTCCTGTTCTATTGAGATTATACCCGGAAACGGTCTACTCGAATTCTTAACTCGTATTGCAATACAATGCTGTCTCGAGTTCGTATCATTTAGTTATACGACACGATTGTCTTCAATTAGTAAGAAGAATTTTTCTAATGTTCTAAATAATAGAAATAGCAACTTTGCCCGTACAAAATAATAGTTACGTATGTGTTGAATATACTTTTCTATTCTGTTTATTCTTGTCGTATCGTCGATTTTGATTTGAGAACTGGTAGAAATGTATCTAGTTACCTACATATATAAATTATATGTTGTTTAGTGATTTTTTAAATATGTAAATAATACTATCGCCTACCATACCGAGTTCAAGAATCGGAGTCGATGAACCTGAACATTTCCAAACGGACAGCATAAGAACAAAATCGATTACCCAAAAAAATAAAAGCTTTCTTCAAATTGGAGGTAGGGCTAAGTACCTTCGGTAGCCAATAATAGTACACAACAGTTTCCCGGAGTCTGTCTTTTAATTACGCCTCATGATTTCTAGATTTTTCTGTACGCAAATGACGTCGCTTTATAATGCTTCTAAGTTTCTGTTTTACGTTTTATAGAAAAAAGAAATTCATAATTTGAAGAATAAGTGTAGTTAGAACCCTCCAAATTCCAATTATTGATCAAAGCAGGTAAAGTGTTTCTATAATAAGATGGTTCGTTATCGATGATTCAATAAATAATTAATTTCATAGTCAATAATAATTTAACAAGCTCCGAGTGTTTGTTAATAAGGTTTTTTTAATTAGCGGCTAGCGATTGTGCCGTTTTCGAAACAACTTTTTGTAGTTAAAATTGAAGTTTCATTCTGTGAAGGGCTGTGAGCCGGCACTAATTTTGAAGTAGACTTTTTCTCTCATTGACGTAGCAATTTTCACCTTATATTTTTATCTGTGTTTTCCAGGATTAAAAATGAAACATTGATCAGTGGACTTAAAATTCTAATCTACGCTCCTGTAATAAAAACTTTTTGTATTCTGTAAAATTCAATACGTTTATACAAGTTTTAATACCAGACGTGTTGGCGTAGTGGCTTCAGGTTCGCTTCACCAGGGTAAGTTCGATCCCCGGCTGTGTACCAATGGACTTTCTTTCTATGTGCGCATTTAACATTTGCGGTGAAGGAAAACATCGTGAGGAAACCGGCTTGCTTTAGACCCAAAAAGTTGGCGTGTGTCAGGCACAGGAGGCTCATCACCTGCTTGCCTATTAGATTGCCAAATGAAACAGATACAGGAACATCTGAGGCCCGGACCTTAAAAGTTTGTAGCACCACTGATTTTTTTACGCCGCAAAAGAAGTTAACCTACAGAAGATGATGACAAAAAGAGAACTCTTGAAACTGACTTTTGATCCTTAATAGAAGAGCAAAAGTAAGGGAAATCTACACCAAACGAGAGACTCCAGTCCTCACAGTCCCACCACCACTAGAATAGCTCATTAAAAAGAATCCAATAAAACTCACCATGTGTCTATGATGCGAATGAGGCGGAGTATCATCAGCACTGCGATCGATATCCGCGTTCGACTGGCAGATCATATCCAACGGCTCGTTCTTCACGTCATCCATCAGTTTGGGGGATGGTGACGAGCTGGAATTCGAGATCCCATTCCCATTACCAGGCTCGTGACGATTGTTCAGCAGTGAGTTGTTCTTTGTCGAGAAATCATGTACTTGTGATTGGTCATTGTTGTTGTCGTGGCGTGCGCGCTTTATTACGTCCGGGGAATTGTCAGCCGAGCGTGACATTCGACGCGGGGGCATGGGGATCCTGCGGTTGAGGGGTTGAGGCAGTAGAAGTGCCTCTTCCAGCTTCTCCGAGTAGCTTGGTGTGTGTGGAGTGTGAGGGGTGTGCGGGGTGTGAGGGGTATGCGCGGGATGCGGAGATACGTGCGGAGACGACTCGGCGGTTGCGCGGGCGATGCTTTGTACCAGCGACTGTAACAATGGGGCTTGTTATAACCATATATTATAAGTTATATACAAACATTAGTGACATCCGAAATCAAAAGGATTCCATAGGATTTTTTAAGCTCTTAACTCTATTTTTGAGGTCTCACGTCGAGAAATTGACAATAGACCACAGTCTTTCGCTGAGCACAATTACTGTAATTCGGCCAGTTACGTAATTAATAAAAAATAAAAATCCTTTAATTCAGACCATTATAAGTCCATATAATGCTATACATTTGCGTTTATATATAATAATTGTCTTAAAGTAAAAAATATATATAGATTGTACGTATGCGTAAAGTTCATGTATATTTTAGACAAATAAAATCTCAATTCTAAATAGGTTTTAGAGTTCTGTGAGTCGTTTTTAAGTAAGGAAATAGAATATCTAATGTATTTCACAATTATTAAGCGAACTAAATGTTAGAATGGCATGTTCAATAACTTTGCCGAAGGTGAAATTTATTTGCTTAGCTGTTCAATTAAAAAATAATTTAGTTATAATTCAAACTGTGGCCGCTGGATTCTATACATTCTTAAATATTTAAATAGTCTAGACACTAAATGTTCCGGTTTAAATACTTATATTGATAGTTTTATTTTAACCGGAAATTAATCTGAATAAAAATGATTTCTCTTATGTATAACTTCTGAAGAACCACTCTAAATTGAATGTTATGTATTCAGTTCTATAACATACCGCTGTAACTAGGGCGGAGATAATGTTCGCATTGGCGTTATTTACAATATACTAGAAAATTACCGATTTTAATCGATTTGTACCAAAGAAAAACTATTTGTAACAATATCAATTAGAAATTTGCTCCAAAATCTTGACCCCCATGAACATTTGAATCCGCCCTTGATTATCTTGATAATCAAGATTTTGTTTCTTACCCCTTTAGTATCGTCATTCTGTGTGAGTCCGGAGACGCGAAGGACCTCCGCCGTCTTCAGAAAAGAGGAGAGGCTCCTCTGATGCACGTTGACCTCACCGTGGTATATGAACTCCACCAGAGCGTGTAGATCGGTGAAGGCAACATCTTGAAGAACTATCACTGGATGCTTGCACGGTGTCGACTAGAAGTAAAGGAATTATGAAGAGAAGATGCAAAATTTATTAACGATTTATTGCACTAGCCCACGATTTCATCATGGTAATATCATTCGAATTTCTATTTTGGGTTTAATATGTAACAAGAGTCGAATAAATCCACAAAGTTCAGGCTCGCGTGTGCGTCAACATGAAAAAATGGTACAGTTTATTATTTAACTCCAAAAAAAAAAACTCTGCTTGGCTAAGCTGTCCCATTTATCAAAAATATTTCTTTTTTTATATTTCGTCATTTGTAAGTCTTTTTAATCTATTTTGAATAATTATTTCTTAGTATCCCTCAATCAGGACCATTATTTTTCGAAGTATAATGAACTTAGTTTAATTCCTCTTACAAAACACAATACAAGTTAAATAGGCATAGTAAAATATGTACCATTTTATACTTGAATCAGTATTTCAGTCGGGGCAAACAAGTCAGGTTGGCCGAGTGGTCTAAGGCGCCAGATTTAAGCTCTGGTTCCCGAGAGGGAGCGTGGGTTCGAACCCCACACCTGACAAACCTTTATATATTTTTTACTTTTAAACCAGTTATTTATAAAATTAATAAAATTTTATCTTTAGGATAAATTAATGTATTTGTTTTTTTTTATTTCTTCATCAGTTTAGTACCTAAGGTCAAGTTAGAAACAGACGTGTAGGTACATTGATATGACAATAAAACTTAATATAGGTGTTACTTACTTTTAATAGTTCTCTAAAGTAGGGGCTACATGCCGATAAGACCACCCTATGCGCCTTTAAACTCTTTCCGTCACAGGCCAATGTGACGTCAACAAAGTCCTCGTCATCACGAAGATTCTCGAAGGCGCTGGTGATGCTGCTCTGGTAATTGTTCCAGCGCAGACAGAAGTGCTGTGTATCCACCATTTTGTTTGTTTTTAGCGAGTCATGTGTCCCAAATCTGTAAAAAGCTACATATTAGTGTGTGAAGGACAGAGATACGTTTTGGGTGTGTGTATTATAACCTAAAAGATTACTATGTATGTTAGCAAATAAGTTATAATTGTAATAACACGATCTTTTTATATTGAAATAGAAATCTAAGAACTAAACTAGTGGCGCTACAACCTTTTTAGGACTGGGCCTTAGGTTTCTAAGTTAGATTTTTAAGTATAATAAAAATATCGAAATGTATGTAATTTACTTTGATAAAACCTAAACATAATAATAACAAATGAAGTATTTACAATTTTCTTCATAGTAATAATAATTAAAATTTAATAAATAGAAAAAATTATGTAATGTAATCTTAATATATATAAATTAATTTTAGTTTTTTTTTTTTTATGGAGGGCTAAAAAAAAAAAAAGAAAAAAAAAAAAATTTTAAAAATTTTTAATTTTTAAAAAAAAAAAAAAAAAGGGAGATTAAAATTAAAAAAAAAATAAAAAAAAAAAATTTAAATTAAAAAAAATTTTTTTTAAATTAAAAAAAAAAAAAAAAAAAAAAGGGTGTTTTGGGAGGAAAATTTTAAAAAAAAAAAAATAAAAAAAAAAAAAAAAAAAAAAAAAAGGGGGGTTTTTATTATGGGTTTTTTTTTTTTTTTTTTTTTTAAAAAAAAAAAAAAAAAAAAAAAAAAAAAAAAAAAAAAAAAAAAAAAGTGGTTAGAAGAAATATAATGTATGTAAAGCCCCACACTCCATCGAAATAAGTATATGTCGTTTACCAGGAATTAAACATGTTCTTATGGATGATCTTTTGTAACGTGCATGTCTATTTCAAATGTGAATCCGAAATCCGATATATCTTTGTTATCAGAACTTGGCTATTGTCTACTAATTGTTTAAAAATACGAATGTCATTTCTTCATAATCACCTTTTTTCATTGTTGTTAAAGCTGAATTTTGCACGTTTCGTTTCTGTTTAATTGAATTCGAGTTATGGCATTGTGATTTCTAAAAACTAGGTTGGTTAACTTTATCGCATTTAGTAAAGAGTTTAGTAATTTTTAATAATTTACACTAATTATGTAGACCAACTGATCCGGGAAACTATGTTTTGCCTTGTAAACAATGTTACTGTACTAATTTCAATTTTAATGGGGATATAAAACTTATAACTTTTGTCCAAAAAATTAAAAATAAATGGCAACATAGGGTAAAAGCCGGATAGTTGCCTCGGACGGATACATGCCCCGGTGTTTAAAAAACTATGTTAGGATTATAAGTTGTATTGGCGCTTTACTACAATAAGTAGTGACTGCCCCTCAGGCCTAAATGCCACGTAAGCCATCGGAATAGGCCCAAGTGTTTTGTCCGTGTGAGCAAAAATCTTCCGCGGCGAAACTTTGACGGGGGTTATAATTATATTGGTAAGTAATTTCTATTGAATATTTTTATTACTGATCGTGGTTTCAGTCAACTTTTTTGTTTCTTTTGCATGCATTAGAGTTTAAATTACACTGTTTATCATGTTTTATTGCTAAATAATATTTATTTATTTCGCAAATAAAAAAGGCAAGTATCCGCATCAAAAAGGATAGTTGCCCTACTTACTGTCGCGGATAGTTGCCCCTAGAGTGACTAAAAATTTCTTAACAAGCAAAGACGGATTTTATTTTTTTGCTGTTTTTTTGATGTTTATTCGAATTTACTTTGTCTCTAACTTGTTGTAAATTAAATAAATATCTACTTCACAGTTATATATATTTATTATAGATAAGCAAAAGCCTCATCAACATCAACTGGACAGAAGATAGCTTAGCACTTGCCTTCGAAAAATTGAGACAAAGTTGGTTAAAGCACAACTTTATTAATGAGAGTAAAATGGCTGGACCTCGATGGCTAAAAAGCTTTCTTGAAAGAAATCCTGATATAACTTTGAGACAAGCTGAGGGTTTATCAATTGAAAGAGCGTAGGGTCTCAACAGAACAGAAGTTGCAAATTTTTTCAAACTCTTAACAACTATTTTAACTGAGAATAATTTGCTGGATAAGTCAGATAAAATATTTAACATGGATGAAAGCGGTGTCCAACTCAAAAATAAAATTGGTAAAGTATTAGCTAAGAAAGAGGAGAAAAAATTACTGTTGTTTCTTAATATTTCAAATTGTACTTAATAAAAGATCTCAGTAAATTATAAAGACTGTTAAATAAATAATAAAGATTACTGTATTTGATATAAATTTCTTTCTATCCAAAATAAAAACGCACGAGGCAAGTATCCCCCGAAGCATTTTCTACGCTAAGCTACTATCCGCCATAGTAGGCAACTATCCCTTTTCTGAGAGGTGAAATAAAACGGTATTTATTCAAAACCATTGTTAATTATGTATACAAAAATAGGCTTTTATAGAAGATAAAAGACCTATATTGCGAGATACATACTAAATAATTTTCAGCAAGTTCATATTTAAAAAATATAAAGCTTTTTCGAAAAGTGGGGCAACTATCCGGCTTTTCCCCTACTATTTTTTTTATAAATGTAACATTTTTAAGAATGTGTTTTTTTTTGATAGAACAGATGGTAACGGCAGGAGGCTCATCTGTTAAGAGACATCGCCAACCATGGACACTACCACTATCAGACGGCTCGCAAATGCGTTGCCGGGGTTTTATGAATTGGTACGCTCTTATTTTGAAAGACCCTAAGTCGAATTGGATCGGAAATAATTCAGTGTGCAGCTGGTTTCTGGTATAAAAAATATAAAAATAGAACCATACAAGTTCGTTACATAGACTGTGACACAACTATTTTATATTTATAAAATATAATATGCAAATAACTGTACGAATGGATGAAACGTATTCGATGACCTGACCATATGAAAGCTGCGTAAATAAAAACTTTATGCGAAAGCCTATCGCTACAGGTTTCAGAGTACCAATCCTTTATAAATTCAGAGTACAACGTTCTTTTATAATTATCACGTGTTTAAACAAAGCCATATACAAAACGTGCAATTTTCGCAATCCTAAACAAATGAAAACTTTTGTTTTGTTCTTGAAATAAATACATTATCGCTATGGCTTCCTCCTGGCTGGATAATTTTCAAGGAAATTGTATAGAAGTATATTTTTTGCAGAAATGAAATTGAAAGTATTCATTTAAAATACATACTAAATAAAAACAAATATTCTTAAAAAGTGAAAAAACTCTCTTTACTTGTACTTGTACTGATCTACGCAATTTTAAAACGAATTTAATTATTGGTTGTTGCTAAGTAGACAGCAGCAGTGTTAGTTATATCAAAAAAAATCTATATCTATGTTCTTCATTAATAACCTAGGTTTGAATTATAATTAAATTAAAGCAGCGTTGGCCTAGTGGCTTCAGCGTGCGACTCTCATCCCTGAGGTCGTAGGTTCGATCCCCGGCTGTGCATAAATGGACTTAGTTTCTATATGCGCATTTAACATTCGCTCGAACGGAGAAGGAAAACATCGTGAGGAAACCGACAGGTCTAAGACTTATTGGGTCGATGGCATATTTCAGCCACAGAAGGCTCATTGAACTTATTAGAGAAAAAACAAATTATCACGAAACAGATACACGAATCTGAGACCCAGACTTAAAAAGTTAGTAGTGCCACCGGTTTTTTTTAAATTATAATTAGTATAATTGCCAATAGTTTCTTGATAATGTACGACAATATAAAAACATAATAAAAACGGGTCATATTTGATAATAGTAAAAGATAATTATGTTTATGACAACTTTGAATTATGCATTTGCCCCATTTTTTTGCAATAATTACAATCATTAGCGGTGATAGATGACTTTCTATTTAAAGATGCGCTTTTGAACTGTGCTCATTTTATTTCTCTAACAAGAATGATTAAGTTATGGGGAAAATATATTTTCATAGTTTAATTTTTTTGTAGTAGTTAAAAATCTACTCGCATAGAGAGACAAAACGCTACAGATTTTGTTTAAACAGCGGAAAAAGACATTTTGATGAATAACACTTTCTATAGAACGGAGCAAACGGGTTGGAGGCTCGTAAGTACCTTCTAAGAAATTATTGAAGATCGAAGTCGAATTGGTTCGGAAATATTTCAGTGGGCAGCTGGTTCCACATAGTGGTGGTGCGCGACAAAAAGTGCCTTAATGCGCAGTTGTGGAACGACGAACGTCCAAGTGTATTATGTACTTTAAATACAACAATTTCAATTCTCAAACGTTAGCTTAATTTACAACCTATCCAGAGAAACGATTTTTTTTAAGTTCTCTTGTAATTGATACATATGATTGATTACGAATTCTTAAAATTTTTTCAAGATAAAGGATACTTAAGTGGTTTGGCCATGTAGAACGGAAGAATGAGAAGCAATTAACTAGTAGTATACCTATGTACAACGCAAGAGTAGATGGTGATGTCGGATTCGTAGGCCTTGTCGTACATACCTGGACCTAGAGGTTAAAAGTACCACCGACAAGTTAAAAGTACCCGTAAGCGACATGTACGTCATGAAAGTGGATAAAGCGAGAGAGGCATGTCAGGACCGTAGCAAGTAGAGATCCATGGTCTCTGCACCCCTTCGGGAAAAAGACTTGATAATAAATTTGGTTTATTTAGATTTGGTGTAGTGTTGGCCTAGTGGCTTCAGTGTGTGACTCTCATCCTTGAGGTTCGATCCCCGGCTGTGCACCAATGGACTTTCTTTCTATGTGCGCATTTAACATTTGCTCGAACGGTGAAGGACAACATCGTGAGGAAACCAAAAGTCGACGTGTGACAGGCACAGGAGGCTGATCACCTACTTGCCTATTAGATTGACAAATGATCATGAGACGTGTATAGAAATCTGAGGCCCAGAGGTTATAGCGCTTTTTTTACATTGTGATTTATAGATCTTTTAGGAAATATTAATAGCCAATGACGTATGTAGGTATGACCTTACAAATTCGGTTAGAATATTTTTAACGCCGATTTGAATGGGAAATAAAAACATATTTCACATTTTGCAAATACATAAAGGGTGACACGCCACAAGCAAATGTACCATTGAATGAGATGAAAAGATATTCGAAGAGATCTAGGCTTTGTGTAGTGATATGCGATGAGCGACGAGCGATTCGTGACTTTATATTTACGCGATTAATAAGTATTTATTTATATATATTTTATAATCGACAACTTTCTTGGTTAAGAGATGAGTTGCTATGCTATTTTTGTATATTTAAGTCGCTAACATACATACTGTTTTTCAAATAATAGCGTCAATTTATTATAAGCACGCAATGGATTTTGAATAAATGTATTTAAGACAGGAAAGAAAATAGTGGCCCTACAATCTAGGTATTGGCCTGAGATATCTGTGGTCATTTATCATCTACACCGTCGTTTTTTCCGTCTAAGGATGCAGTTTGGTTTTTCCTTTAGCGTTCGTGCGAGAGTTCAATGCGAATATGTTTGATGATCCAGCGAATAGGCTATCTCGCTCTTACAATATCTATGAAAATATTGAAATATTTTACAACAATCTTACAACTTACCGTATTTTGTTCATCATACTCTTAATGTGGTTAAGTTTCTATTTAGTTATTATTATTATTTATTAATTTGTGGTGGCTTGTTTAATTTTTTCCCTTGCCAGCTTGCTTATTTCTAATACGTGTATGTATATGTTTGTAAAATTGGTGATGTCATATTTTCTTGTATTATTTTATAAACTTTGTTTTAGAACTTAAAATAAATAAATATAGAAACAAAAACCATTGGTGCACAGCTACGATCAAATGCATGACCTGATGATTAAGTGGCCCATGCTCAAGCCACTTCAAACACTGCTCAAATAAAGACCATTCAGAATTTGATCAAACATTATTACATTGTTTCTTAAATGATGGATTTTAATAAACTATTAACTTGTAAGTTTCACAAAGGTTGTAATTTACACTTCCGTCACGCATCACGTTTTATTCGCCATCGCATGTAGCTTAAACCGGACAGCTAACCGTATTCTAGGCCGTTTTACTCTATTTAACCAAACACCATCCATCTTGACTCAAAAGCTTTTTTACTTAGCGCCTTTATAATTGTTACTCATATAAAGCTTCGCTATTTTAATTTTTAATCTGATTTAAAGATTTATTTCTAGAGGGGTAGCGAAACAAACATGGCGAACTACATTATTAGTGTTAAAAACACTGATTATGAAGCTGTTGATATTTTCCGCCTTACCAAAGAGGATGTGAGGAAATTTGAAGAAGCGGGAAGACTGACTTTTTTGGTAACAATTCAGTTTTTCTTTATAATATTAAGTATTAATTGTCGGTTCTTTAATTTCAGTTTTCTTTTGTCTATTAATGTACTTATGTTTTCTGTTTCATATATTTTGTTTATCAATGTAATCTTTTTTGACTTTGTGTATTGTCTACGTGTTTTCTTTTGCAATTTGGATATGTGTGTAAGAAGTAGTGCATAAGAAAGTAGTGTGAAATAAAATATCATTGAATAAGTCCAGATTAATCTGGTACTACATTGTTGTATTTCGACAGACTACGCCCAATTTAGCGTCGAAAAAAGATTTGATTAACACAGGTCAAAAGTGAAAGATGCTTTAATGATTTGGTTCGGTTATACATTATGTAGGCAACGATTTAGACAATTTTAGTAATAAGTTTTATTTAAAGAACAGGGGGCAAACGGGCAGGAGGCTCATCTGATGTTAAGTGATACCGCCGCTCATGGACACTCTCAATACCAGAGGGTTCGCGAGTGCGTTGCCGGCCTTTAAACATGTATCACGTTAACTAGGAATCGGAGTAAAATGCGCAGTCTTTAGGTTTCTCTAACTAAAAGTAAATATACGATCTGTCTGTTGTGCGCTGAGAAGTATAAATATGACTTCCGATAACGCTATTCCGCGTCGTACTAAGTCCAGACTTTAAACTTTTTATCGTCTGTTGTTGAGGCTAAAAGGCCTTCAATAGAAAGGGCTTTTATCAACATAAATCCTGTAGTAAAATTATTGTTGTTACGGTAGTTTTTATATTTACAATGATGGAAATTTATCTAAATTAGTTATGTAATTTTTAAATGACCTCGTGTACTAGTTCGATTCAATATCTTAACTCATGATAAAGTATAAATAAATATTCTCATTATCATTGTGCATTTTATGTTATTGCAAATAGATAAAGTATTAGGGATCCACAAAAAAATGGCAAAATGTTTTAACAAAAAACATTTGTCTAAATTATACATTTTCTACCAAATGAAATGTAATAAGTTATCATTTATAATTAGTTATAAAAGCTTATGTTTTCTTGTTTAGTTTATATTATGTTTTTAGTTTAAATTATATTAAGTTTTCTATTGTATTAAGTTACTGTTAAAATAGAAAGTAAATAAATTTACAAAGCCTTTTTTGCAGACAACTAATTAGAAAATTCATAAAAAGTCGGTCTGCACTCTACGAATTTTTTTTGTCTCGATCTGTCAAATTATATTATACCATGATAAATAGAGACAGGAGAGAAATTTTATCTTTATAATTATATAGTAATATAACAATTATATAGTCTTACTCCCGTAAGACTATGATGGTTCATTTCGAACCATCACCATTCGATTGAAAAACGTCATTAAAGGTTTTTGGAGTGCGAAAACATCACCATAAAAATAATTCACCAAACCCACACTTTGCAAAAGTCTTATCAACTGATAAGGGTTTAGAAACTATGATTAAAGGCATTAGGTTTTATATCACAACAGACCTACGAAATTTATTGATAACATATAAATTTGGACGTGGACAAAAATGCATTGATTATTTTATCATCTGTTTTATTTATTTCTTTGTTTTAAATATCGCACTTTTCAATCATTAAAAAGCGTATTTAACACGTTCACTGCGGCAAGTAAAACCATAATTCTTCTTTAGGTGCGGCGGCGGGCCAAAATGCGCCCCCAAAGATATTTCCGCCAGTGCGTGGCAGCAATCAGCACTAGGATAGATTAAATTGCTATAACTTTGACCTGAACCGCACAAGAATATATTTTTAGTAGTGATGGGACAGAGAAATAAGGGGATATCGAAAATAAAACAGAATTATCGTAAATGAACTAAAAAATGTATTTATTTACTTATGTATGTCTTGGAAACAGAAATACTTTTTATTTTTCTTAGTAGAAAATATTTCTTCACTGCTGTCACTATCACTGTCAATAACTGCAAGGCAAATTACTCTATTTTCCAAAATTTGTATTTTTCTTGTATTGCTTGCCATCGTTGATGATATCGAACGCTACGTTAGATCAGTTAGATAGCACAACACTAACTGGCCGGGCGCGCGCTCTGTGCGGTATCGGGTCGCCAGCTGCCTGTTGGGAGGGCGGGCTGAAATAGGCCCACTGCCGCACTCAGCGGATGCACAGCAGCGTCAGTGCGTGGTAGGTCGATAAAAGCCTGCCGTTATGTTTTGATGGGGAACACCTACAATTTTGACCGCAAGATGAAATATATATTTGTCCCTGTCGAATTTTTACAAACACCTGAGATAATCGTTTCGCACCAGCGAGAGGGACATAGATTTCTTCGTCCGCACCAGCTGAAGTACCGCGGCAGGCCGCTAACGGCCTGTTACGCAGTGAACGTGTTAAACGATGCTCGGTCTCGATTTGACACTTAGGACGATACGTCAAAATCCAATATATTTTGACGTAAGGGAGTCCGAGAGTTCGTACAGACGGGGAGCGGGATTTTACACTATAGATTTTTCTAGAAATATTTAAGGTTAACTTTCTCTTAAACCATTGTCTTTTGCCGTACCGCATCAAAATCTCCAAGTTCAATTAGACTGTTTATACTACAGTACACATTTGTCTCCACAGCTTACACGAAAGAGTAATTTTTAGAACAGTACGATTTAAGTATACTTTTTATGAATAAGGAGGTAAGTTGACCAGACACAGGCTAAGAAGAACGAGAAAGGAAATTTCCACTACACTAAGCCGAATTTCGTATAGAGGAAACTTAAAAAAACACAATAGCTGATTCAGTTCTTTTAAAAAATCAAGAGGAGTTTTTTGCCATCATAGATAGGATAGAGATAGGTCATAGATAAAATAATATAGGCTACTTAGGAATCATCCTACTACGTAGGCAAATTAGGATAATCAAGTGTAAAATTTAAATCGGTCCAATAGATTTTTGCTTAAAACATACACAAGTTCTTTTAATTAAAAAATTAAATCAACAATACCGAACGTATCCAAGTAATCACCAGCCAGTTCACGGTCACTTCATAATATATAAAATTATATATTTAATAAATTAGAGCTGGGACGCGATAGCTGTGTTATCGCAGTTTTTTTGTGAATTTAGCATTTTATCAGAGACCTAGGCTACCTGATATCTTATCGGCTATAGTTTAGGTTTCCAAACGATTCTAGTGTTAGCAAATTGGAACAAAAATATTGTTTTGCTAAATTATTTAACTTAAAAACAGGTCAAAATGTGACTGTTAGACGTCATTTGTCTTCTTATATGTATGTCTAATATATATAGGAGTGTTGACCTAGTGGTTTCAGCGTGCGACTCTCACTTCTGAGGTCGTAGGTTCGATCCCCGGCTGCGTACCTATGGACTTTCTTTCTATGTACGCATTTAACATTTGCTGGAACGGTGAAGGAAAACATCGTGATGAAACCGGCTTGCCTTAGATGCACAAAGTAGACGGTGTGTGTCAGGCAAAGGCTGATCCCCTTGCGAATTAGATTGACAAATGATCATGAAACAGATACAAAGATCTGAGGCCCAGATCTAAACAGGTCGTGGTGCCACTGATTTATTTATTTTTATCAGGTATATATGATACGTAAGAATGTCAAACGATCTAGAGTCCTTGCCATAAAGACAGAACCACTGGTCCAACAAATTACAATGAGCTCAAATCTACCATTAATTCGTCACTACTTGGTGACTGATCCAGATAGACTGATGAGCTGAAGATAATAAAACATATTGCGTGTTGTTCCCGAGAGAATGTGCGTGCTCCTATTCCACCGTGTCTACTGCTGATAGAGGACAAATCTTTGTTTTTTTTTTTTTTTATTATTGTCATGTGGAAAACGGTGTAATGGTTGCAACTCCTTACAAACATTGTGTAAAACAAAAAACTTGGCGATTAAAAAAAGAGTGGCGGAGAGTTTATTGCCAGTTCTTCTCGTCCGCCCTTGATTTGAGAAGTGGCAGTAAATGTAAAATTAGAAGCATTTAGCATTTAATATGTATTTCTTTATTCACGTTCATAAGTGTACATCGTCCTAAACCAATAAATGATTTTGCCTTTACTATTACTTACGATTGAATTAAAATTATTTCTAGTAGGTACACTATGTATTTATAACAACGATATTTGAATCGACTTTTGTTTGCACATGTTTTTGCGATAAATGACAGGTTTGTCTAATACATAATTACAGCGTTGCATAGGAAGCTAGGCATTTAATTTTATAAGTTATTTTTAACTACAATGAAGATTTCCTACATTGTGATTAGACATAGACAGATCATTAGCGGACTTTGACAGATGACAGATATTTTTCTATAATTTTCATGTCTATTAAAGATTTTAAATTAAATAACAATCCAGTGGCGCTACAACATATAGAAAAGGAAAAGTCTAGACCTCAGGTTCTAGAGTCACATGCCTGAGAGTTTTATTTATAAATTATTCAGTCTTATTTCCAATTTGGTTAATAGAGTTATAGAAATTTCTCATTTTTTGTTTAATTACGACTATGAAACACCAATGAGATATGCTATGTTAGTTTATACGTGTAACAATAAAAAAAACCTATTTTAAAACATCTGTGTAATCGTAAAAGACCTTGAAAATTGCAACTTAACTATTTCAACAACCTATTCTTTACTAAATACTTATTACATTATAATATTCTGTCTGCATTTTATCTGAGACCAGACAAGGCTATACACAAGATCCTAGACTACAATTTAACTACGAAAGTAATACTGACCTTTTGGAATTTATAATTAAACGGAATAAAGACTAAAAAAAATCGCTTCAACGAACAAACTATTTGTTGACAGCTTGTACACACACGTAAGTTTGCTGATCAGCTGAACTCCCTTTGAGCAGTGTTGGCTTAGTGGCTTCAGCGTATGACTCTCATTTACGAGGTTCGACCCGAGTTGCGCACCAATGGACTTTCTGTCTATTTGCGCATCTAACACTCGCTCGCACGGTGAAGGAAAACATCGTGAGGACACAGGAATGCGGCTTAGACTCAAAAAGTTGACTGAATGTGTCAGGCTCAGGAGGCTGTTCACCTACTTGTCTAATAAAATAAAAAAAACTAAACAGATACATATATCAGACTTAAAAGAATCTATAGCCAACAGTCAGTTCTTTTATTTTATTAGTTCCCCTTTTTCAATGTTTTAAATATCAGTTTTCTTAAAGTATATTTATTTTGCATAAAATAAAAGTATTTTATTTAGCAATGGGTTTTAATGTAAATAAAATCTTTGTTTAATTGTTAGGTTAACAGTGAATTTTGGTAATATGTTAAATTCTAAATGTCTCGCGTTTATCTGCAAGTGGCATTATTTCAACTTTGCCATACGATATTATCGTTATGAAACAAGTAGTTTAACAAAAAAATTACAAAGAAGAAATATATATTAAATTTTAAAATCTAAATAATAATAATAGAAATAATAAAAATTAAAACAAATTTGAAAAGTTTTACCCTGTGGCAGTATACCTTTACCGCTGACAGCATTTCCTCGCTGTATTGCGATACTTATTCGTTGAGCGAGAAAAACCCCAGCTCTGGGGTCACTGGTAATTTTTAAATTGCATATTAAATCTAGTTTCTTGTCATTTAATTTTATTATATTATTTCTTTTCTCTTTTGTTATTGTAATGTTTCCTTTAAATGTAGTGCGCACTTGTCATTAATGCATATATATAGATTATGTTTTTTGTATGTGTGTGTTCTCTGTAAGTGTCTGTATATGTTAGTGTGCCTTAAATAAATAATAAAACGATAGTTGTCTATAACGGCTGACTAACATGGTCCATTACGTTGGTCTGTTTTTAATTAGTTCTAAGTACGATATCAGGTCATCCGACTGTCATGCATTGTCAAGCGAATTTTTTACTTAATCTTATTCGCAAATAGTGATCGCATTCATAGTTATACTTTTAAAAATATGATAACGGTGGGTCACGACGTTTGAGCTTTGACTCTAAGCTAGATAAAGCCTAAATTTTTAGTTCTTACGCGATAACGCTTTAGTGTTTAAATTATTGATAACGGCATAAAATGTTCAACCAATAAAAACAATATTTTGCGAAATGTTTGTCAAGGAAAAATAGCATTCAAAAATAATTACCAATGTCACAAATGTTCTATAATTTAAAATTGTTTAAAAATGCAATTATAGAAACACATGTATAATGTATATATATAGGTAGTGTGTGATGAAAATTAATAAGAATAATTTAATATCCAATTACTAAAAAGTCGATTTATATATTAAATAATTAACGCAACATTTTTAATTATTTATTTTAAAACTTTATAATTCAGTTTAACACTGTTTAATTAAAAATATAGCCAAAACGGATTAGTATGTATGTACTAACATAGACAATAATATGCTTCTTGAGTTGTGTGTTTGTGCGCGTTTTTATGTGACCTTAATAATATTAACTATTAGTATGTTAATTATTTAGTTTTAAGTAAACATTTCCGTTCATCAAAAATAGAGAATGAAAAATAAATCACGGTGCTCTATGGACAGGACTAAAACCTATTGCGGGTCTAGCCATAAATACGTCTCTACTCATATATATTACTGATTTTATATATTTTTTGCATAAGAAACGATAAAATTATATTTTCCTAAACGATATAGGTATAACTTGTAAATATCTTATTAAAAGCCAGTCAAGTAAGTCTCGGAGAAGTGAAAAGGTTCTGCCTATTTTTCTTTAGCTAATTCCTCGACTATATTATTGTCGAAGGTTTATTTTAGTAGCTTATGTATATATGAACTTAAGTAAATAGGAATCAAACTAGGATGATTAAGCACTACTTATTTCCGTTAACCACTTTTTGTATAATATTTATTTAAAAAGATGTCTCTTAATCTTTTGTTCAACGTCATTTATTTGAAGTTCTCTCTTACGTTCGTTCCCATAATTTGTTCCGTGTTGTTCCTGTCGTAGCCATTGGACAGTCACTCACGGCATGGTTTCTTCTACATAACTATTAAAATTACAATGTAATTTATAGTTTTATTATTGAATGTGAGACAGACTTTGTGAATACCTAATTTCTTGGGTTATGGTACTGTCTAACTGGGTGGTATCCCTTAAACTAAAAGTAACAATATTTAAGTCCTGATTAATAGAATCATTTCAAAGATATTTTCTTCTTCTGCGTCGAACTTCTTGTTCTTGTTGAACTTGTTTATCATGAGGTTTAAGTTTAAATTAAGTTTTAGTTATTATTATTTTTGATTTTAGTTTGAGTTTCTCCTACTAGCTTGCTTATGTTCTAATATTTGATGTGTATGTGTCTAAAATTTGTGATGTCATATTTTCTTGTATAACTTTATGTATACACGTTGTTTTAGAACTTATAAATAAATATCGAATTATTTTAATTTTTATTGTTCTATTCTCAAGATATTAAAGTAATCGTTAATAACGAACCCAAAATATAAATTATGCACTTCTAATTAGTGTATTTAAATAGGTTATCAGTGGTGATAAACTTATCTATTTTTTGCATACCACTTGTTTTTTTATTCAAATCTAAACAATTTTCAGTGCAACATTAATGAATGTCGAATGTCGTTATGCGGATTTTAAATACGTTTTATTATTAATAGATATATCACTTTTTAATTTAAAAATTCATTTATACAGTTTCCTTTTTGGGAATTTTCTTTTTTGTCATGTTGGTTATGATGTAATAAAATATTAATAAATATTACTATTTTTCTACACCTAGGTACAAGTTTCATTAGTAAAGTCCAAGACTTTAGCATCTAGTAGACTGAGTACCCCATAGAAAAAGATAGGGAGGAACTCTTCCTTAACATTGCAATACAGCGATGAATTTTTACCAGAATTAGAGACCAATATTTGCACAATTTAACGCATTGTTTTTTTATACACGTAGATAAAACGTTCCACGATTGCGTGTTGTTTAAGGCAGCTTTTGCCGTACCACCACTATGTGGAATCACCTGCCCACTGAAGTATTTTCAAACTGAACTTAGATTCCTTCAAGAAAAGAGCGGAACTATTCCCAAAATGCCGGCTACGCACTCGCGAGACCTCTGACTGTATATTTAACCATGCGGCTGGCTTGCGGTGGCTAGATTGCCATTCAACTGTTACGGGCAGGAGGATAACCTGATGCTCAGTGATAGCCCCTGGACACACACACTGCCAGAAGTCAGTTTGAATTTATGCCACGAATTTGAAAAATCATAATTAATTAAATAAAAATTACTTACCGTGTAAATAATTATTGTCGGGCTGAACGCCTTCGATTTGTTATTTTATCTGAAACAAAAATTAAATAATATTAGTAATTAGAAATATTCCCATAATCAAATACATTATTATGGCCAGCCTGTGGGACGCCCTAAAAGAGCAGTCATCACAGTCCATCGACAATCTTTTTGGTAGGTGCATTGCCGGAAGGAGTAGCAAAATCTCTCTTTCTCTCGTGAAAACGACTCTGTATACGCTTGTAATTAGTCTAGAAAGGCTGACCGACAGACATAACATTTATTCATATATGAAACACACTTAATAGTAATCAAAAAAGAAAAATAACAAAAAATAATGGTAAGAAAAAATAGGAATAAGACTCATAAGTGAAACTGACGACGAAAATCTGATTTTAGTTGAAAATTCACTGAAGAAGGGATATTTTTTCAACATTTTGTAGCGCTATGCATTATACTTCATACATACATACATACTCCATGAAAAGTATTGAATGTTTTACGGTAATTTTTTTTACATAGATTTAAATCGTGGGAATTATATAAACTATCATGACTTACTTGAGTTAATTGTTCAAATGTGCAAATCAACACATTCTACACAATTTCATTCTATTGGGGCAATATATAAATTGCATCGTTAATATTTTTATGAGAATTGCCTACCTGTCTAATGCATAAGTATTCTAAATGCATTTTTGTGCTCTTCTTGTGCTTGTATTCAAAAATATAATAACAATAGAAACTAGTAAGTTCCCGCTGGATAGAGTGGAGGAGGGAGCACAGGAGCGCTGGAAGTCTCTCGTTTCAGAGGCCAAGGCGCGAGGTTTTTGTGTCGCAGAGTCAGCAGAGTTAATGTTTGAAACAAGACTGATGCAACATCTTTATATATATAATTCTTCTGTGAGTGTGTATGTCACTGAACTTCTCTCAAACGACTGGACCGATTTTGATGAAATTTTTTGTGTGTGTTCAAGGGGATCTGGGAATGGTTTAGATTCACAAATCAGCCCGGCAGATGGCACTGCAGTCGGTACTTTCATACTTTGCTTAATATCCTAATCGCTTTAAATATCATGCAGGACAACGTCTGTGGGGTCCACTAGTTATTATATAGACGACACATTTCTGCGTCTGATTGAGAAAACCGAAGTAATTTATTTCCCTAGGTAATGAATCTGTTAGTGATGTATGTGTATCACTGAGATATCGCGTTTTTGTGCTTTAATCAAGTCTTGATATAGAAAATGATTTATCAGCAAGAAAAAGTAAGTTATTTTTAATGTGTAATAACGTTAATATTTGCCTTTTATATCTACAATTTAACAAAATGTAAATAATTAATTCTTAATTATTGTATGTAATTGAGCAGTGTTGGCCTAGGGGCTTCTGCGTGCGACTCTCATCCCTGAGGTCGTAGGTTCGATCCCCGGCTGTGCAGGAATGGACTTTCTTTCATGAAAACATCGTGAGGAAATCGACATGTCTTAGTCACAAAAAGTCGTCGGCATGTGTCAGGCACTGGACGCTGATCACCTACTTGCCTATTAGATTACAAAATGATCATGAAACAGATTCAGAAATCTGAGGGCCAGACTTTTTTTTAATATATACATATATTGTCCTTTTTTATTGCTATTTTAAGTAATCGAATCGTGCGTTGAGTGTGAATTTACATATTAAAAGAATTTAAAATGTATATTAACAAATAAAGCATATAGGAAAACTAGTTTCAAATATATAAGCTCGAAGTTACGTAACAAAGCTCCGAAAGTTCCATTCAGAACGCACACATGCACAACAACACATCACACCCACACATAGAAACTAGACGCGTGATTGGATGAGTTTCACTTTCGTTCGAAGCCTACATATTTCAAATGCCACATGCTGAACACTGATTGGTCAGTTCCCGCGTGACCTTGGTTGGGATTGGCGGATTTCCGCCCATGTATAAGCTGTTTACGGAAATATGTGGAGGCTTTCGCGGGACCTTGAGGCGTAGGTATCTACGTGAACACGTATCCGATACGTGGGTTTAATTGCTTCAAACGCTATATGTTATACAATAGATGATGATGTATTAGTAATTAAAACATTGTAGTTGCTTAAAATAAAAATTTAAATAAAGAGCTATTACCAGAGTGTAAACTATTCCTTAAAAGATTTGAATATATAATCGGAAGCTGCAAGATCTTAACCACTTTCTCCAATTTGAATAATAATAATAATTATTATTAATTAAAATTGATGAATTAGCTATACACTGCTAATTCATCAATTTAATAAATAAAAAAATCAGTGGCGCTACAAGTTTTTTTAGATCTGGGCCTCAGATATCTGTATCTGTTTCATGATCATTTGTCTATCCAATATGCAAGTAGGTCATCAGCCTCCTGTGGCTGACACACGCCGACTTTTTACGTCCAAGGCAAGCCGGTTTCCTCACGATGTTTTCCTTCACCGGTCGAGCGAATGTTTATTGCGCCGGGGATCGAACCTACGCCCTCAGGATGAGAATCGCACCAATTCATCAATTTACCTTTAGATATTATATTTAGCTGTATAATTAATTAACTTTAAAGCAAAATACTGTTAGTAAAAATGTTTATTTGTTCGCATTCCTCTTTGTCCATTGGTCATGAGTTCGCGTTTTCGTTTAAATTCTAGAATAGGTCATTATATTTTTCTCGCATTCTTATCTTTGTATGTTTGAATATCTACACGTGTAGGGGATTTGGCCTAGAAATATGATACACGTATCTAGTCATAAATTTGCGAACATTCGTTTATTTGTTTTAAACTGTATTTTTATTTTCGTTTCATTTATTGTAACTGCATTAACAATTCTTTAATTAATAAAGTCTCAAATAATGAGAGACTTTCCTCTAACTTTGATTTTGTTCCCTTTGGAGAGACTCTTGGGCCTTGGGGTTCTAGGTGCTAATTTAAGTTGGTACCGGTGACCCCAGAGCAGGTGCTTTCCTCGTTCAACGAATAAGTATCGCAATACAGCGAGGAAGTGCCGCCAGCGTTTAAGGCACACTGCTACAGGAACCAAACTTTTAAATTTGTTTTAATTGTCTATTTATAATTTTTTTATTAATATTAGTATGTAGGTTAAGAATATTGTTCTGTGTTGGAAATAAATTAATTAATAAGTCCTAAATTACGATCTCAGACAAGCTCGGAAAAAACTTTAGATAAATAATATAAGTGTGAATATAAAAGGAACTCCGGTAATGCTGTAGGCTCTTTAAATTTCTAAAGCACTGAAAAGCTTAGTGAATAAAAACTATATCAAAACATTTTTCAACAAAGAATTTAATTTTATTTAGAGTCATTAAAACGACGTGCGAAGTCGCGGACACTTAAAACTAAACTAAAAGTGGTTTTTCACCAAAATTTGCTTAAAGTGGTTAAATAACTATTTTTTATGGAAAATTGTCAAATTTTATATGCATTTTATTTCAATAGAACTTGGATATTTTGAAGTTAATATTTGATTACGTTAAATTACGATGATTTTTTTCGTTTGGCTGACCTTCATACGGAGATATATATGACATTTGAATAACACACTTGAAGAAAAAAGCGGTTTCAATATTTTTAGGGAACATGAAAGGAAAACCATTTTGCGTTTTATTTGATATATTAGAAAGGTAGTGTAGGCGTCAAACTTTCGCCCACTGGTGGCCAAGGTACGCAAAAGAAAATAAAAGAAGAAAAAGAAGTCTTCCACTTAGAAGCTGGATATACCAAATTAAAGAAACAGCTGCAGGGCACACCTAAAAGAAGAAATAGAAATGAGTTTTAATGTAAAAGTATCTGAATAAAATTATTATTATTATATGTTAAAATGGTATATGTGTGGAAAAAAATATTGCAAAGAATGTTGCTCATAAAAATAATTCGTAAGCAATGATAAGGATGGAGCAATACAATAGTTTATTATGTCAACTAGATAATTCTTCCTTATACAAGTTTCTTCACCCGGCCAATGACTTTTAGCGGACATTTTTATTGTCCTATATTATTCTATATGTAATGCAATTTGCATAAAAAATGCTTGTTTTCATATGATGTACACAAATTATTTAAATTTTAACGAATTAAACTATATTTCATTTAGTTGTAACTATTGAAACTATATATTTTATGTTTAACAAGAATCAGATGAATGATCTTTTTTCATCACAGAGTAAACACATTTGATAGAAAGAGACGAAAGATTAATTAAAAGAGTGCAGACTGATTTAGTCTTTGGTGAATGTCTCTATTAGTATTAGGTTTGTTTTTTTAAATTATTATATAAAATAAATACATTTTATGCGCGTGTTTCAACATATTTGCGTACTTAGAGCAATTTTCACTGATAGACGAGTTCGCCTATGTTTGATACACTAATATTTATTCGGCGTATTAAAAACGCGATAACTGCACCGCTAGTGATGGGACAGTACGATAAACTTTTTGAAAGTTTTATATGAATAAATTTCGACATTACTTTAAAATAACTGCTAATAGTAAACCTAATTTTGAAAATGTTTCTTACTGATATGTAAAGCAAAAACCTATTAAAACACAAATTATTTATTTTTTTGCGATCTTCCAGATCGATATGCAAAAAAACATGATAGTATGTTTCTGAATCAGGCTCAAATATGACATAATATGAATTGCTTGCTTAAGTTTAAACCTACAATCTATTTATGTAATAAGTAAAAACAAAATCTTATCGTGTTATCGATAGCAACGTCACAACACTAACCTAGGGCAGGTCCACTTATCAAGCGGGAGATTGCGAATATAAAAATATATATGATAAGGCGTGCTGAATTACTAGATTATGAATTAGAAAAAATTGGAGCACAGATGGTTATATCAATACAGAATATATACAAGAAGTAGACATTTTTTGGTTTGAACCCCGGTGCACCACTGAAGGACAAACATCGAAAGGACCATGCCTTAGACCCAAAAAAGTCGACGGTGTGTCAGGCACAGAAGGCTGATCACCTACTCGCCTAATACATTTAATCACGAAAAGTGAAGAAATCTGAGCTTAAGACAAGGTATTTATTTATTAATAATCGATGCGGAAACATAATACAATTAACACAGTTAAACGAAAAGGAGGGCAACTGGCGGCCTTATCGCTTTCAAGCGATCTTTGCCAGGCAACCACTGTGAAAAAAGTAAAAATTTGGTAGCCTACGTTGACTACTAATCTCTATCGATATTTCTTGTAATACAAGATTTTTTTTTATAGAACAGGGGTAAAACGGGCAGGAGCACATCTGATGTTAAGAGCTGCCCATGAACACTCTCAATGCCAGAGGGCTAAGTGCCTGCCTTTTAAGAATTAGTTCTTTTCTTGAAGGAGCCTAAGTCGAATTGGTTCGGAAATAAAATATATTTGAACTAAATAGTTTCCTCGTCAAATTTAATATTGGCGAAGCCGAATAATTTTTAAGTTATATATGTGTTTTAGAACATATGTACACGTAGTCATAATTATTTATAATACTTACTGGTTAATTTGACATCTAACAACTAAATGTTAATAGATTAGACCCGAATTCCGTTGAGAGATAAACGTTTAAAGGATGTTAAATTGGATTAGTTATGCAAAATAATCTCTATCGGGTTATTAACTATTTCACTACAACATTTTAGGTCTGGGACTCAGATTCTGTATCTGTTTCGTGTTAGTTTTCCCAATCGCAAGAAGGATCAACCTTCTATGCCTGAACCATCGATTTTTGGGTCTAACGCTGTTTTCTCACGTTTTCCCACATGCGAGTAAAAGCGCACATAGACAAAGAGTCCAGAGGAATAGAAAGCCGGGGTTCGAAACTACGACCTAGTCTCACGCTGAAGCTAATAGGCTAACACTGCTCTATTCCAAAGAGTCGGTTATACCTATATTATTATAAGCTACACATCTAGATTAAACATAGTCTATGGTATAAATAAAAGTGTTAGCGTGAGCTGTGACCGTCAAAGCTGAACGCATGCGTCTTTGTTTTTTCTTATGTTCATTTAATACTTATTATTACCAATCTTTCTTGAAGTAAGTAATAATTATTTAGCCATATTTTTTACATTTTACATTGATATATATTTCTTTCGTCTTATAAGCAACAATGTTAACAGTTTCTGTCAAACTGTTTTAGGGTATATCCGATGTTATATTCATTTTTGTTTCTTCTATAGTGATGTGTTTTTCTAATAATAGCAGCAATATAAATATTATGTTGTTTTAAAATATTTAACATAAATTAAATAAATTTAAGAGAATTTGACCGCTATACACTACGGACAGAAATATTGTTACGATTATAAAGGACAAAAAGTCTGTACCATTTTTATATATAAGTCTATTTTCGTGTGTTTGTTCTAATTTTGTGATCCAATAGTAAATATACGTTATTGGAATTTGGCACTTTCATATTAAATATTTTCTGTTGTCGCGAATTTATTTGGTAATTGGCGGATGTCAAACGTAAACATTGCTAGGTATCAAATGCAATAAACAACTATAGGATACTGACGCATCTGTCATATATTTGGTTTAATTAATTTCAGGAAAATAGATAAATTATAGCTATATATGAGAAAGACACACAACCTTTCGACTATTATATATTATGCGTTATTTAATAATTTTTATTTTAGTTTTATGTAAATGTCTACTGACTAGGAATTAGCCGTAATAATTTATCTAATATATAAAATTCTCGTGTCACAATGTTCGTTCCCATATTCCTCCGAAACGGCTCGACCGATTCTTATGCATATTCAGTAAGTCTGAGAATCGGCTACCTATTAGGGTATCCACCACAAATTTTTATTTTTTTATGATACAGCATACAAAAATACATACATACAACCCCTAATTTTCACCCCTCTACGGTTAACTCCTATTTTTTATTATTGTAGTATGCCAAAACAGCGTTTGCCGGGTCAGCTAGTAATATATAATAACCTCAAATGTATATGTTTACTAAACCTACCTAGAAGTTAGAACCCCTCTCAACCCAGAAGTCACAAGGTTCTAATAGAGAGTTAATTTTAGTTTCTTTGTATGTAACACCTTTGCTCATACTAAGACATCGTGACAAATCAATTAGAGACTTGGGCTGATCAATAAGGAAAAATATCATAGATCCAGGAATCTCAGGCCATTTAGCGTTGTAACTCCATGTATCATTATTACTAGGTACACTATATTATAAAGGCGGTACATCACATATATTATAAAGGCGGTACATCACATATATTATACTCTAAGAAAGTCACCTTATGTGAAAGACACGTCCAATTGAATGAAAAAAGCCAACACAGACATTTTATTGTTCATTTCCAAAAACTATTGCCACACAATAGCATACGATTTTAATTCTTATTACTCAATAAATAAGGTCGCGAACTAATCATTCTTATTATTGGTTAATTCAAAGTTTACTAAGAAAGTGAGTCAGACAAATAAACAATGGGATCTCGTATGTCCAGTGGTAGGTATGAAATACACTTTAAGACCCTTAATAGAAGAATATTCTAGAAGTTGTTATGACTGTAAAAATAGTATTTATAACATTTAAAGAAACTTGCCTATATCTATCGAGGAATCCAGTGCTGTGGGTGTCAGCATGTAGCACCACATGTATTTAAAAAATTGTTACGCTATATCTATCAAACTATTTAATCACCTTCCTAGAGGTGATAGATCACTGCCGTGTGATTTCAAGGGGAAGGTGATTAAATTTTTAAAGGCAAGATGTCTTTATAGCGTGTGAGAGGATTTAGATCATAAGTTTTGACAACAATTATAAATACTGTTCTTTATGATATTATGATAATTAATTCCAACACACAAATGCACAAAAAAGAAGAACAACAAAAACAATTACTAACCTAAAAATATAATAACTAAAATATATTATTAAAAGGAGTCCCTTTAGGCAAGGTTCCGAAGATACTGGCAGCGTTCCCCTTTTGAATAGCTAGACTAATTCTTTTTCCAAGGTAGCTGCCAGCTCTTCGGTCTCCTGTGATGTCGATATTCCTTTTTACCTTTTTGATATTTCCTTAAAAAAATATATATGTTACAGTTAACACTAGTTTTTAGTTAAAACTCGTTTTCCCTAGTTAAAAATAGTTTTTACTAAATGCCTTTGTCAAAACTAGAAATAACAAGTGAAAACTAGAATTTACCACTGATATAATTAATTTTCTGATAAAACTAGTTGTCACTCCGAGCTTTAGTTACAACTAGCACTAGAGAAACTAATTTGAATTTTGGGATTGAAAACAAGATAAAGTTTTAATAATATTTATTAAAAAGATCTAGGGTATAGAAACATTACTATGTATATGGAATGCTCGACAAATTATATTGCAGGTATGTACCTACCTATGTGTTGCTTAATTGTTTTATCATATAATTATATTGCCTTTAGGTAAAAGCTAACTATTTAAATATTGCTTTTCAGGTCAGAATTCGACAAGTGCAAAGAAAAATTTTTGCATGAAGAAGACGTTCCGAATACAAATTTACCTTTGAGAACTGTTGCTAAGGAAGCATCCATAGGAACAGGCCAGGGATTTTATGCGCTGCGTATGTAAGAAAGGATGTTTCCATAAAGGTGTCAAAAGGTCTGCAAGAAAAATGGCTACCTTTGTAATTCAAAATGCCACGATAGTTTGTCTTGCAATAACAAGTAGATCGTCATCTTTTTTTAATTTTAAGGTTGTTTGATTATTTTTTTTATTGTATGTTTACCAATATCCCTTAAAAATATTATTATAATGTTCCTTTTTTTAAATTTTATGGTTGTATTCTGTTGATTTGTTTGATTATTTTATTTACTTTTAATTAATGTTGTCACCTTGGCAACTACTTTATGCTGATATTCCCTAAAATGTTCCTTTAGTGTAAGTTTTTTTTACTAGGTACGGTACTATGTTTCTATACCCTAGATCTTTTTTAATAAATATTTTTAAAACTTTATCTTGTTTTCAATCCCAAAATTCAAATTAGTTTCTCTAGTGCTAGTTGTAACTAAAGCTCGGAGTGATAACTAGTTTTATCAGAAAATGAATTATATCAGTGGTAAATTCTAGTTTTCACTTGTTATTTCTAGTTTTGACAAAGGCATTTAGTAAAAACTATTTTTAACTAGGGAAAACGAGTTTTAACTAAAAACTAGTGTTAACTGTAATATATATATACATTTGCATGCCTATTTTTATATGGCTGATTGTGTGATATAATTAATCTAACTTTACCACTTTCTTTGCAAATAAATTATTATTATTATTAGGGAACGAAGGCAGGCTTTGCCAACATAACATTGTTGTAGTACCTGAACTCCCTAGATAGCAACAATCAATACGCACAGTTGTTTACTATAAAAAAACAATTGACTGCTAAATAAAAAAAGTGATTTTACATGTTAAAATAACTTCCTTATAAGACTCTAACGGACGATATTAGTCTAAAACTATTGTGAAGTTATTCGTAAAACTGTTAGCGTATGCAAAATAAAACAATTAACCGGAGTTGTGCAATTGTCTTAGAATTGAAACAAAAGATGGACCACCGGCGCGCTTCTTATAATTTTATTACAAATAAACACATTGTAAACATCATTATTTTTAGCCTAGCTTATCAGACTCCCTTCCAGCTCTTTGTTCGATTTCCGGAAAAATTATTAATACGATGCATACATGGTGGACAGCAATGGTAGCAAGGTTCTCAGTCACAGATCTCAAATACAAGACCACAAAAGAATGCGGGACAGAAATTATGGGACGATGAAGAGTTCATCGACGAAACCGAAGCCTATTTTGTGAGAGACAAATCTTACTATGAAAATGGTTAGCCTACGAACTTTTTTCAGAATTCATATAAATAGTGGATGATAGTTACCAGTACTATTCTTTCTACTTAGTAGGCCCAATAGAGATGTTCTTGTGTAAGAAATAATTTGTTAAAATAAGAAAACTACAGTTTTGGTTTACTTTCTTAGTTTAAAGGAACGAAGTTATAATTTTCAATTTACCGTCTAATACAAACTGATGTATGGTGAAACTAAAAATTTGTAAAAAATACTCATACTTTGTTAAATGCGGTCCTAAAGCCGCGTTTATGTGTACGCGATAAACTCAAAAACTAACGGTTTTCTGTAAGGATTTCACCTATACAAAGTGTGTTTCATAAGAAAGGTTTGAGCGTGATATTCATTATGGTTTGGTATAAATTGAGTGAAGTATAACAAGAAGTTGAAGAGGTCTTAAGAATCACACGTAAACCAAAAGAGCGAAAGCATTTGTACACGAATGACCTAATTGTTTTAGACAATACATTTCAATAATATTCCAAAATGGTTTAGTAATTATATTAGTAATGATATGTTTTTTACGGAGTATCCTGTTTGGTTGACTCTGTCTAGCCTGATAGCGCGTACAGTCACACACACAAGCGTCTACAAATTTTGCATTAAATATTTATTTCAAATCTAAAAGCCGTTATTTGTTTTTAATTGTGAAATTTCTATTTGTTTTGCTTGAATTTTGGAAAATGCAGTTAGCAAAAAAATATGATAAAAACGTATATCATGGAACGTACTTTTTTTCACGATTATACATTATTTGGTTATAGGAACACTGAGGAAAACTGTATTGGACCTAAAATAGGAACACTAATTTTGTCTTTAATTAGGCGTTAGTGCAATATTTACTAAAATTAACGAGTTGTAATTATTGCATATCGGGGTTTTAAATTGTTGCAAAACAAATTTAATATAAAATTTCAAGGTTGTTTTAACATGTATCTTTTATAACTCAGGAGACTGGTTCGCGAATGCGTGGCCGGGCTTTTCAGTTTAGAATTTAGTTACACCGATGTACATGAGATTATGTTTTTTTATTTATTCGATAAAACTTAATATTTAAGCGTACTAAACTGTTCTTAGTGGTTTAACGCAGTTCAAAACACTACTTCATTGTATCTTCTGTTAAATTGTAAGAATTATGTGTATTGATTAAGATATGTAGACTAATTCTTTGTAAATTAAATAATTATTATTGTACGAACTCAAATTCGGTTTATTTGAACTGATTAGACACTTGTAGACTCCAATAAAAAAAATATTGCTGCGTTCGAGTCTTCTGTATTTAGCCTCCAGGTTTAAGCTGGTATATTTAAATTGTAAGGTCATAAAGAACTTTGTTTGGTAATTTTTCATTTCGACTCATTTTAAAATGTTGACCACAGTTTTTCGTGAACTTTTAAAAGTTGATATTTTTCGGTTCGCGCTCAAACTTTTATTTCAAATATTTGAGAGGACGAAATTGTTATTTAGTAAAGGAAATTTGACGTACATTTTGTAGTCGTTTACTTCAGTGTAATTGTTGATAAATTTTACATCTGCGCCTAAGCTAATTGCGCATATAGAAAAACGTAAGTACATTGTTTAGAACACAGGACTTGAGGAATTAAATTTAGTTAGCGGATTTTTGAATAAGCTTTAATGTCATTTTAAATTCCAAATATATTCCAGGTAAGTATATATGTTTTTAAGTATAAAACGTAAAATGTATTTAGATATAATGTAATTACAATTCCTCGCGTAGATTTTAAAGCTAAAGTAAAAGGGTAGATAGTTTTTTCTAGAGAATTAAAGTTATTATAAAAAATATGAAAATGTAGTTTAAACCAAAAGTTAGAGTATTTTAAACCTTGAGAAACTTAATAGTAATATATTTTCTAGTATTTTTTCAAGGCTTTGCAATCTTATACACATATAAAAATTGTTAGAATCATGAAGCCATTTGAAAATCATCAATGTCACTGATAAATATTATCGGCAGATTATGTAATATTGTAATTATTAAAATTAGCAAACCGAATTGCGTATTTTATCTGCATAAATATTTTTTTAATTGTTTGAAATAAAAAAAAATCCGCGTATTTTTAAATTACGAACTTACGTTTCCAAATTCAAATACTGAATTTTTAGTTTTTATCAAAATTCTAAGTGTATAACGCGTTGTCCTCGTTAAGGTTATCCGAAACACATTTGTGCAAATACTATTATCATCAGATAAAACGTCACATGATTAAAAAAAAACTCACCATAAACACAACACTTCACTAATAATTTTCATCACAACACTGGTGGTGTGATGCAGTGATCACCACTCGCTTGCCGGCCCGCGCCGACTAACTGATGAGCGCGTAAGCAAGCCGCAGGCGATGCCCCCCGCGCGCCGAAAACACCGCGAAAAACGGCGGGAGATTTTTGCGTAAAGGGGTGCGTTCAGGGCTGCCATTAAACAGATTTCAGGTAACCAAATTGGGGTAATAATTTAATATTTTTTTTAGTTCTGAATCTAAATCGCGATATAAACATATTTTACAATAAAAAATATTTCGTCAAAATTTTAGTTACGTCTTTCGAATGCACCAAGGCGTATTAATGAAATAATTAAGAAATTATTATTTTAAATTGACAACGTAACTGTGCGATTATTTCTTATATTTATAAGTTATAGCGGTATTCCACTAAACAAATTTGAAATTTCGAAGACAATAAAAAATACTACCCAACCCTATCTAGTGAGGTTCTATGCTAATCTGTATTTTTTTCCGGGGGGGATGCAATTAAAGCGCGTGCGTAGGGCTGCGATTAGAACGGAGACGGCCGGAATGAGTTTTTACTTTTTGCCTAGTCTGTAGATGTATCGATCCGATGTCTGCATTTTTGTTTTTGCTTGGCGCCGCTTTCTGTTTCCCTGCGATTATAATGTCATAAGCGATGATACTCTATGGGGGATTTTTCAGTGTTCGAAATTTAAACTGATAAAGTTTTTAAGTTGTGACCCTAGCACCTTATTATGTTGAAAAATGCTTTTAACTTAGTATATTACCATTTCTGAATATAAATTTATCTCAACCTTTTCAAAGTTTACCTTCCTCATAGAATAGGGAATTTCATATACGAGGAAAGTATTACTAAATTATAATTCACAAATTAATATTGGTTTTTACCGGAACTTTGATTCATTGGCACAAAAGCGCCGTGCGAATGTGTTCTTAAATCAAAATTGGAGGGAATTAAAAAGTAGCGTAACAATTTAGTCTCAAATACTTGTTTCCAAATTCAAATTTCGGAGTAGAGAATAGAAAACCAGTCTATGACACAACAATAGATAGGGTCGTGCAACGGTGAGGATGCTGCAGGCTCGCGCGTGCAACTACGACGCTCATGTGCCCTCGCAATTAGCAAGGGTAGAAACAGGTCATATTTTGACAATTATAGATGAAGCCGTTAGCTTTAGCTTTTAACGTGCTGTTGAAAAAAGAAAACGCTATATGTTTAAAAAAATCGGATATATAATTTTTAATTTATTTAATGCGTTATTAAGTAAAACCCTGGTGTATAATAAGGTAATAATTAATTTATATACAATTTGAGAAATTTCAAATTCAATTGACTTTTTAGAGATTTTACGTATTAAAAAAAATAGAACTGAATATTTCTAAATTTTATTTAGTTACGGGTGTGTCGTGGATTATTCTATAAAAATAAAATAAAATAAATTTAAAAAAATGTATTTGTACAATATTTTAAATCGTAATCGTAATATTTAGATTTTATTATTTTTAGTTGAAGTTACTTCCGGTTATGTAAATGCGCTAGAGATTTATTCATTTCCGTATTTCCGTAAAATTTTTCGAAATTCAAATTCTGACAGCTGCGAAGTACAAAATCGAATGCATGAGAAAGTATGCAAGCTTGAGAGTAATCTATTATAAGATAGTTTTATTTATATTATTTTTCGATGGGTCAACGGTCCAAATTGCATAGTAATTTATTCAGTGTATTATATTGAGGTCCTGGCGATCTTGCAATTTAGCTACACCCTTCAAATAGCCACTGCTTATTTACATTATAATACAAATAAGTTTTGACACTCGTTTACAATTATTATGCATAGCAATATTTATTTTAATATAGTTTTTAGTTTAAAATTAAAATACCTTAATTCTAAACTTACCTATACCCTCTGCCGCCGAAGAGCTTATTAGTAGGACTAAATGAAACAACAACAAAGTCACAATGTCCGAAACACAACAATAAACTTAACGTTCAAAAATAACACAAATTGCGACTAAATAGTTTGAAAGTTCGCGTCCAATAGGATCGAGTCTGTCACGCGCAACTCCACACGTGAACTTCACGTAAAGTTTCGACAACTTTACCGCGCGCTATTCCTAAACTAAACCCGATTTTCTAAAAATAAAAACCGAAAAATTAATTGATGTTTTTTTTTAACCGTTCACCCGTCCGGTCGGGTCCGGCCGGTCTGCAATATTAACACGAGCCGCGTCCACCTTTTGTAATGAAACGTTCACACATGCTTCCGCATTACCGTCCCGATGCCATCAATAATGAAGCCGGGCGGGAAAAAACAAAACGGGCCACCTCTCCCGGCGAGGCGCCCGCCGACACTACAGCCTCCTCGTCAAAGATCAGAATTGCATATCTGGGTTGCGTTAATGAGCGGGGGTGGGTGAAAGGGGGGTCGAAAAAGTGGCACCGCTCGCGCGCGAATATAAATTCATCGCCAAAAAATCATTACGCGGGGGGTGGTATTACGGGATTCGCTGCGCGAGTTCGTTCGTATAGTTTTTAAATCGGGCGCTCACTCGACGGCGCGGAGTCGGTCCGCGGAGCCGCTGCCAACTGCTGCAAGATCGCGACGCCAGGCCCACAACTATCACGCATGCACTACAAACTTTCAAGAACACATGCCCGTTCCAAATTCAAACTCAGATGACAACATTTTTTTTTTTCAGGCTTAGGAAACATACTGGTCATTAAAAAAGTAGGAACTTCTTTAGGAGACAATAAGGCGAAATAATTCACTATTAATTACACCCTAACCGTATATTAACGTAAAAGATAGCAAAAGAAAATTCCTAGAACAAACCTACGTATGCAAAATTTATTTGTAGTCTGCTTTTAAACCAACGGGCGACATCAAGTCAAACAGCAAAGGAGTCATTGTCAAACGTCAATTCAAAATTGAGCGAAGAATCGTGTGAAAGGAGGTCGTATAGGTACTATGCAAATTCTTTTCGACGATCGTAATCAATTTGTGCGTACCAAGTACTTCCGCACACATGCGTGTAGTTAGGGGGTAGGGGGGGTGTCACTGTGTGCGACTCAAATTAAATCTAATACAAAATTGCGTTTTATGTTCGCGCTGTGTGATAGTGTGTGTAGGGGAGCACAATGCTAACTCAAGTACAATCACAGTCATTATCTTATTTTAGTACTGTTTTATATTATGTAAGGCAATTATTTAGTTAAAAGTTTGCATATACAGAAACATAATTAGAATACTTTATTGTTGATTTGAAATTATTACAGTTCCAAGCTCCAATTGTTTTTCAAATAACCAAAAACTATTTACAAATAATCACGCACTTTTTACACGAACAAGTAACTCATTGCAACTTCGTAGTAGACATCCTATGCGCGTGAGTCGTAGAGAGTCGCTACGAATGGTCTACGAAATGGCAGCACTTATTAATGTAAAGTAATTTTTAATTTAAGTGTCTTGGTATCGTAATACTCCATTTACATTATAACTACCTAATATACTTAAAAGATTATTTTTTATGTTACTTTTACGTAAGACTAGCTCATTATGCTATGTATTAGTCCTTGAATTATAACCATACATAATCAAAAACTGTATGTAAGTGTCCAGAAATAAAATGAATTACACCTAAATAAAACTAGAAGACTGTCTTTTTATATATGGGTGGCGTAAAAACCGAAATCATTGCATATCTAATGGACAAGTTCTTTTTTATGTAATTAGAGGCTAAATGGCAGGAGCTCACCTATTAAATTATACCGACGCCTGTGGAAACTCACATTGCCAGAAGGCTCGAAAGTACGTTGCCGGCCATTTAAGAATTGGTACGCTCTTTTCTTGAAGGACCCTAAGTCGAATTGGTTCGCAAATACTTCAGTGAGCTGCTGGTTCCACAAGTGAATATAAAACAAATTAAAAAAATTAGCTAAAATTATAATGATCTACTAATATGCTTATTAAGTCACCGACTGTACTTTAAAACGCACACAAGCTTAATGTTAAAAATGAATTACCAACACAGCCCCCTGCCTCCCTGCTACTCATTTCGATGTTTTTGGGTTTTTGCGCAGAGCGGGAGCCCACCCCCGGCCCTATGAAAATAGGATATATTTTTATGTTTTATTTGCCCGGAAGCCCGGCTTAGTTGCATGTTTATTAGAAGTTTTTATTAGTAGAAACAATACACGATGATTTGCGATGAATCCGGTACTAGTCACGGCATGTTTGTTTTTGATTAGCAAAACAATAAAATGGAAGACACAATAGAAAATATTAGTGGTCCGTTTGTAAAATTAGCCTTTTTTGTTTTACATGTTTTAATACGCACTAACATGTTATTAAAACTGGAAATTTATATTTCACTTCTAGTTTTAAAAAGTCTACTTTAAATATAAATAATTCAGCTAGAATATTTGTAAATCGTTAATTTATACTTTGATTTGATATGGAAAAAAAAATAAATCAAAGGTTACCTTTTTATATTGTTAAAGCCCAAATTTCGTACTGCATGGTGTCTTAGGTACACCTTTATCTGCTCTTTCTTCAACATTATCAAAATGTCAGCATAAATAGAAGATGTATACTAGTTTTAACAAGAGGATATTGCATAGAATTGAACCTATAGACAAATTGATTCAATGAAATAAACATAAGGAAACATTCTGATAACTCACGATCATCTTGAATCTTTCCAAGATTTTTCTCCCTGAGTTTCGAATTCACGTCCTTAACGCAGAACAACGTCAAATACAACAAATTACATTAGAAAATGTAAGTAAATATATTATTAATTTAACGAGGACGTAGTAATAAGGGTACGAATAAATGCTAAGGTGGTTGGGGCCATGTCTCAAAACTAAGCGAATAAAAAGAGTGGCGGAGAGTTTCATGCCAGTTCTTCTTGCCCGCTCTACGCGCTTGACTTTCGAACTGGTTGTAAATGTAAATTTAGAATTATTTTAACTTCTTTTCTGACTTTCATAAGTGTACTTGTTTACCTATATGAACAAAGTTATTTTGAGTTTGAGTTTCAGCATGTAGAACGAATGAATGAGACGCGGCTAACAAGTAGGGTACACAAAGCTACCGGGGATGGTGAAGTCCGGTTGTCGTACACATATGCACCAAATCCAGGACGTACTAGAGAAGGGACAAGTTAAACATTCCCAACGTCTTGAAGGTGGGTGAATCGAGAGAGGTACGTCAGGTCTTTAGCAAGGAGATCCGTGGTCTCTGCCTACGATTCAGCAAAAAGCGTGAATATAGAAATAAAAATATTCCTTTTTCATATCTATAATATAATTCACCTAAAACGGTTGCAAGAGTAAACACATACCCTATTGCGCTTATATAAGGGTACAAATAAAAATGTATATATCATATTGAGAAAAAGCAGAAAGCTCCCCCTAGTGTAAATTAATAAACAGTCGCCCTCTAGGAAATGACGAAAAATTAACATTCCTTGCGTCTGCTTGTCTTCCGGAAAGTCTGGGACAGAATTGTATAAAGAACCATAAGTTAGAACCTTAAATTTGAATTCTATAGAGAACGTGAGAAGCTCGCAGATAACTTTTAATAAAACAATCGACAATCAAAACATTATGACGTATGCATTCGTAATGATTATGTCTTTTCGTGTGTAGCTTTAAGCTTCCGACAGAACAGGAGTGCAGTTTTTGGTACATAATTAAAAAGATGACGCCTTGTAGAAGTTAAATAAGTTTTATTCTAGTGAAGCTAGAGACAGTATGTAATCCTAATTATTATTTTAGTATCGCGTCGCGGATTCCGTCATAGCTTTACTTGATAAATGAAATGAAATGAAATGAAATGAAATAGTTTATTCTTGCAAGTAGGACTATATAAATCACTTTTACAATGTCATCCTAAACTAGATGAAGTCGACATTTCCTAACTGACTGCCCTGAGAAGGAATGTCGAAACAAACTCGGGGGAAAATATACAATATAATATTACTTTAGAAATCGAGTCGAAAGATTGCAATTACAAACTATAACACATGATTTTTATATGTATATGCTATATTATGTTAGTCATACAACTGGAAAAGAAGGTGCGGGGTGCACTAGAGTTTCTTCGCCGTTCATCTCACTTCAATAGGAAAATTCACTGAAATGCAACAACGTAGATATATAAAAGAAAGTGTTGTATTTCCCTCAAAGTGCTTTGATAATTCGCCGATCTTAAGAGAATATTAAAATACTACTCAAGTTGATATCTTGATTAGTGCATCATTAAATTAAGAATTACGAGAAAGATCTGTTTTTAAATTTAATGTGAATAGTATTTATATAAATATATCATAACTGGTCACGTTTTCATGAAATATCTTAGTAACAACAGCCTTTTAAACTTAAGGCTCTGTCTATGACAAGTGAATAGGTTGACATGTCAGATAGGCTAAATAAATGTTTAGTTAAAATAAGTACAAGATTGTTTTTATAGAAATGGGCAAATGGGCAGAAGGCTCAACTAAGTTAAGTGAAGCCGATGGACACTCAATGGCTAAGGGCTCGCGAGTGCATTGCCAGCTTTTAAAGAATTGGGATTACTCTTTTCTTGAAGGACTCTAAGTCGAATTGGTTCGGAAATACTTCAGTGGGCAGCTGGTTTAACATAGTAGTGGTGCGCGGCAAACACTGCCTTATCCCTCAGTTGTGGAATAACGGACGTCGAGGTGGTATGGGTGGAACTTCGTATTCTGCCTCGACGTCCGATGATGAAACTCAAATGCAGGTAATCCGAACAACTCCTTTGAACACTCTCCTGGTAAATGCGGTAGAATATACAGAAAGAGCCCACCTCTTTTCGCAACGGAAGAGATCATGCTGCTCGGAAAAGGATTGGTCGTCGACGATTCGAACCGCTCTTTGTTGAATACGGCTAAGTGGAAGTAGTTGGTGAAAACAGTACTCCATTTGGGGCTGAATTTGCGCTTTATGAAGTGGCAAGCGATAGCCCGGATTGAAGTACCGTCTTGCCTTGCTGAGCACACCAAGCTTCTTGGAGGCTAATTTAACTTTTCCCTCCAAATGATCGCGAAACTGAACGTCGCTCTATATGTCAACGCCTAGTATTCCGACGCTGGCTGTGGCTTTATAAAGAGTGTCTTCGAAAAGAGGAGTGGCGACAGAGGGTGTTTTATTAGCTGAAAGATACATAAATAATTAATGAGATGAAATATGACTATATTGGGAATATCTATTTTATCGTCGGGAATCGAATCCAGAGTTCAGCTACTTTTATTTTTTTTTATTGATCAGGCAGGAGGCTCACCGGATGTTAAGTGAAACCGCCGCCCATAGACACTCTCAATGCCAGAGGGCTCGCAAGTGCGTTACCGGCCTTTTAAGAATTGATACGCTCTTTTCTTGAGCTGGTTTGACATAGTGGTGGTGGGAGGCAAAAACTGCCTTAAAAAGGCTAACTTAAAAATTGCTAAAAGAAAATACAAATTTTCTTTTTCTCGTGTACAAGTATTTTGATTTAAAGATATATAGACATATATGAGTGAAAGAGACAAATATGTGTAAAATACTTTTTTTGTGTTATTTAAATTGGTAGTGGAATAGTTATAATGTACATTGTAGCACATGTAAAAATAATTCTCATAACTTTGATAGAAGCGAAAAAGTTTCAAAACTTTTATTTTTCTATGTATCCTTATTATTTATAATTATGTTTTTAAGGCCGTAGAATTGTATAGAATACTAGCTGACCGGGCAAACGTCGTTTTGCCATATATATAATTTATAATAAAAACATAGGGGGACGTAGACGGGGAAAGAGGGGTTGTATGTATTTTAATGCTGTACATAAAAAAAAAAACAGAAAAAAAAATCTAAAAAAAAAAAAAAAAAAAAATGGGGGGACTACCCTAATATTTATGGGGAGAAAAAAGATGTTGTCCGATTCTCAGACATACCCAAATGCACACAAAATTTCTGAGACGGTCGAGTCGTTTTGGAGGAGTATGGCAACGAAAACTGTGACACGAGAATTTTATATATTAGATATTTCACATATCTACAGAATTATCAAATGTATTAGAAGAGTTGGCCACGAGTATTAACTCCCTTTGGAGTAAGAGAAGGAGACTCTTGGGCCGTTGGGGTTCAAGTACACAGGCGCTAATTATAGATTTAAGTTGGCGCCTAGTAGATAGTACCGGTGACCCCAGAGCTGGTGCGATCCTCGCTCAACGAATAAGTATCTTAATCGAGCGAGGAAATGCTTTCAGCGTTAAAGGAACACTGCCATAGGGACAAAACTTTTTAAATTTGTTTTAATTTTCTATTTATTCATTTTTAATTTTTTTATTATTAGTATTGTTAACAATACTATGATTTAATTATTTTTAAATATATATTCTCAAACCCTACTAACACGCAATGAATAATTTTTAATTATAATTTAACTAATTTGAATAAGTATTCTAAATATAGAATAGATAAAAATCAGAGTTCCTTCTAGATAAATCTTTAATATCTCATTTTCAGCCGTAACCATTCCTAGTCACCCACTCGTTTCCTCCTCAATATCCGAAAATTAATGGTCGAACCCAATTAATTATGAGCGCGAACAAAAAACGCACAGCACCAAAAAAACCCAATACACCATAAGTACGACAAAAAGAGATAAAACGATGCCAATTCGATATGAAAAGCAGGCATTTTTCCACCAATCGGTGAATTATTGGAAAAACTAGCAAATGAATTTATTATGCGAGCGGGTTGCTGCCTGCCCCCGCACCGGGTTTCACCCCGGGCTTGTTATACTCATTATAAGTGTACAGTACGATTTTTGTGTTTAAGCCCAAACATTCAGCTAAATGCAACGATATTAATCTACTATATGCTATATGAAATCCCGCAAACCTTCGACAGGAACATAGGACATTTCAGCGTCTGATTACCTGATCATTCGTCTGAATTTAGCAACTTATCCTAAGATTAGCGGCCCGTCCCGGCATCGCGGGTGGACATTTTATATTTTTTTTGTAGATATTGATATGTTCTTTAATATTTTAGCTTATATTAATCAGTGATAATGTAGCATTCAAATGGTGAAAGAATTTAATGTAGTATAGTAATTTAATGTATATTTCTTTTTTGACGTTCATAAGTGTACATTGATGAATAACCATATGAATAAATGATTTTTGACTTATTGAATTTTCACAAAATTGAATTTTTAAGATCGGTCCAGTAATTTTCGAGCCAATTCGTTGCAAACATACTTACATACAAATCTTTCCTCTTTATAATATTAGTAAAGAGTCGGTCGGTGGGAACTATTCCCGTAGCTCAAAACGTATTTTTAAAAACGGCGCTAAGTCTCAATTCTGAGTCTTTAAAAATGGTTTTATTAAGATGTTTTCACAAGCAAACTGGTGTTATTGCGTATATAGAAACTTTGTATCACAAATGAAAGATTGTGTAAACTTATAATTTAAATGTTTATTAGAGAGAGGCAGAGCTTAAATCAAATTATCTAAAAATCAGTGGCGCTACAACCTCATAGTTCTGAATCTGTTCTCTGTATCCTGTGCCTAACATATGCCGTCGACTTTTTGAGATAAGGCGAGCCGCGCGATATTTTCACCGTTAGAGCAAATATTTATTGCCCACATATAAAGAAAGGTTCATTGGTGCACAGCCAGGGCCAGCCAGCCCTGAGATCGAACCTACGATCTCAGGGATGTATCCTATCAATATATAGGATACATTAATATTATTAGTTAAAATATTTATTATCTTAACTAAAAACAACCTTAAAATATATTATTAAAAGGAGTCCCTTTAGGCATGGTTCCGAAGATACTGGCAGGAATAGCTAGACTAATTATTTGTCCAAGATAGCCAGCTCTTCGGTCTCCTGTGATGTCGACAAACCTTTTTGCTATTTCCTTAAAAAAACTAAACTAATATATGTATTGCTTTATATCCTCCTTCCAAATATAATTTAAGAATTACACATTAAGCTACCATGATAAGTGTTATGTAAGTGTATTAAGGAAAGGCAGTTTAGCTTAGCGATTGCAATAAGTTTTTTCGACTAAAACTTTGGAAGCTTGCCCGCGAAGCCAGCTTGCTATATTTTTGCTTTCTTATAATTGCTGTCTGTAAAATAAGTCATATTTTCTCAAATTAGACACGAAAGCCAAATTCTAGTTGCCTTAGTGACTGGGATATATATATTTCGTGTTTAAGTGTATTGTATTGGAGTGTGTTGGCTTAGTGGCTTCAGCGTGCGACTGTCATACCTGAAGTCATAGGTTCGATTCCTGTGCACCAATGGACTTTCTTTCTATGTGCGCATTCAACATTCGCTCGAACGGTGAAGGGAATTATCGTGAGGAAACCGGGTTGCCTTAGATCCAAAAAGTCGACGGCCGTGTCAGACATAGGAGGCTGATTACATACTTGCCTATTAGATTAATCAAATGATCATGAAACAGATACGGAAATCTGAGGCCCAGACCTAAAAAAGTTGTAGCCCCACTGATTTATTTATGCTTTTGAAGTGAAACTTCTTTAGGCGCATGAGGGTAAAATTTTTACGGATGAAACGCAATTATAATAATACTAGCTGACCCGGCAAACGTCGTTTTGACATATATATCATTTATAATAAAAAATAGGGGTTGATCGTAGAGGGGTGAAAATTAGGGGGTTGTATGTATTTTTTAATGCTGTATCATAAAAAAATAAAAATTATCTACAAGTTCAAAAAAAAAATTAGGGGTGGACTACCCTTAACATTTAGGGGGATGAAAAATAAATGTTGTCCGATTCTCAGACCTACCCAATATGCACACAAAATTTCATGAGAATCGGTCAAGCCGTTTCGGAGGAGTTTAACTACAAACACCGCGACACGAGAATTTTATATATTAGATTAGCGTCACGAAGATGTGCAGCGTTTTTTATTTATATTATCCTTAGCACGTATACAGTGTGTAAACAGTGTGAATATAGATATACAAATACATGGGGTGATCATATGCCATATATACCTAAGTAATAATTAATTTACAAAGAAGTTTCAATTTTTACATGTGTACTTTGTACGCACGCACTTTTTTTTCTTTTTTATAAGGTATATACGAAATAAATAAATATAGTTTATAAAAAAACACGCTTTTAAAGCACATCAAACTAAAAAGTGAAAAATAATTCCTAATTTAGGCTGAAAATGGTAATGAACAAAAAATGCTGGTATTATTGTGAAAAAGCGTGGGTTGCTCGATAGACGAAAAATATGGCACAGAGAGAGATTTAGAGATTTTATGAAGAACAAAGAACAGGAACACTTGACGTTAAGTGATACGGCCGCCATAGCTATATCGTAGACACAAAATGGCAAAGTATATCAAGTGATAGACATTTCTGTTTCATTGGATTATTATTAAAATATTGACGAAAAGTTTAGATGAAGATTCCAAGTGTACATTTTATCAAGATTCCTGTTTAGAAAGTTGTTCCATTTCAAGAGATAACCTATCGAATGAATTTTCATGTCTCAAATGTGTCCACTTTGCCAATTGGGCTTTTATGACCTATTATTCTTCGGGTAGAGTATAGTAGTAGAAAAATAGTTTAGACTTACCACGCTGACTGTTCACGCATCTGTAAAGAAATATTAAAAATATTAATAACAAAACAAAATATTATAATTACAATTAAATTGCAATTGAAATCATAACTCTGCAATAACAGCGTCTCTTGCATTGATTATTTATTTCAGGACTTTGCGAATATAAACCCGAAATAATTCTTTTGGAAGTCGGATTCAGGACTTCCCCTCTATCAAATAGCTACAAGTATCGGTTCAATAAGTATTAAATGGATTTTATAATTTATGTTTTTGTATTCGAATATTTTAGAAAAATATATTAAAACAATTTTTTTAGCCACGGCTAAAAGTTTGGCTTTGTTTGCGTTACATTATATACTTTTGAATGCTGCAGTTTTACATCTTAAAAATAATAAATATGAAAAATATTGATAATCTAAATTGTTCTTATCAAACCATGGTTTCAGAGAATCTTGTTCAATAATGTAATTTATTCTTAATATTTCGTTGTTAGGCAAAGTTGGAGTGTCTTGGGTACAATCATGTTATGAATTAGTATTTAATTAATACTAATAATAAATATTTGAAAGTAATATGTAATAACTTATTTATTGCAAAAATATGGTACAAAAGAAAGAATATGATAGCTAGACACTCAACCGTATGCTCGATTTCGAGTCAAGGATTAAAAAGAGTGGAAAAGAGTTTACTCTCGTCAGTTCCATTTAATAACGTTATATGAATAATTAGTATAATTCATTCAAGTAGGTTTTCCTCTTAGTTGTATTGTGTAAGTAGAGAAAGTATGGTCAATATTTTAGGCAAAATGTGTGTCACAAAAGTCCAATAAACTTTTAGTAACGAAATAACTGTCAGAATCAATAAATTCTAATTCTTACAAACATAAAATACGGGAAACATATGAAAATCTATATGGAGACAATATAAGGACTGAAACGTACGTTGAAAGTAGAATTTAAATATGTAAGGAATTAGGCGCTAGGGTGGCAGGAGGGGGTTGGGGAGAAATAGGAGAGAGGGGGGAGGGAGGTCGGTTTTTCAAAACTAGAAAGAGATGAACATGCTTAGTATCGCGATCTGCGCTCTGTCGAGTGTACGAGGTGATGAGTTAGAAGGATATGTCTTAAGATAATTATCATTTACTGAGCTTTTTTCTTAGAAAAAACACACATATACACATCGCCTGTAACGGTAACACATAGCGTAAGCATTCAATTGTTTTAATTACTTTATATATCTATTTGCTGAAAGATATGTCCAGGCAAGACGTATTAGATGCAGTACTTTAAACGAAATTAAATAATTTAATAATAATTATGTTTCCTTTTACGAGAAGAGGTTATATTTCATTAGGCATTAATGTCGTTAGTGTGCCTCTGTCAATTGCACTTTTCCTACACTGTAGATGTATTTCTGATAATTTTGTCATATAATTGTACTATGAAATACAAAATATAAACGAAAAATTATATATTAAGTATCGCAATACGAGGCATTGCGCCAAACTTTTTAAATGTATTTTAGTTTTGTATTTATCCGTTTTAAAATATATTGAGTTTAATTTTCAACGTAGTTGTTTATCTTAAGACATCAAAGAATATCTTAAGGTGTGAACCCCTCGTGCGTCGTTCGAATGCTGTAATGAGAGCGGGGTGGGTAGTTAGACAATTTTACAACTGCGCCGCTCCGTTTTTTGGGAGACTTTGCTAGGTGAAGATAATTATGTAGATATGACATTTGAATTATTTGGTAGTTCCTACTACAGAATATATAGCGTGTAGGAAATAGTTCAAAGGAACATTTTGTCTATGATTTTAATAAAAATATAACTTTGACACTATATTTAATTCAAAAGAAAGAATGTTATAAGATAATTAGCTCAGATACAAGATGTAAGGCCATAAAACACGTGAATTAAAAGGGAACATCTTAAACGATTGAGTTAATATTTAGTAGTGTTGGCCTAGTAGCTTCAGAGTGCGACTCTCATCCCTGAGGTGACAATGGATTTTCTTTCTACGCGCATTTAACATTCACTCGAACGGTGAAGGAAAACATCGTGAGGAAACCGGCTTGCCTTAGACTCAAATAGTCGACAGTGTGTGTCAGACACAGGAGGCTGATCACCTACTTGTCTATCAGATTGGCGAATGATCAAGAAACAAATACAGAAATATGTAGCGCCACTGATTTATTTATTTAAAGATATATTCAATCGAAATCTAGAAATCGTTCTTGCTTTCTTTAATGTTGTGAACTAATCGTTGAAAAAGATGAACTTAAAGAAGTCGTAGTGGCAGTAAATGCTTAAGATAAAGAGAGATGGACCACAGTTTGAAGACGCCTCTACTCTTAATGACGTTAGTCCTTTAATGTTAGTTTTCTATGGTATGGAAAATCACCTTATTTACCAAAGGCATTTTCAATTCACTACAGCCATTAAAAGCCAAATACCATATAATATGAATTTACAGTACAAACGATTTAAATATTCATATTAGTAATTGCTATTTAGAAGTTCTATAATAAATATTCTATGACAGTATCCACGCGCGGTACAAATTTGCATATGTCGAAATAATTCACGCACACTAGTGCGCGTTAATGTGTGTATTGATAAGTTTGTAAGACACGTAAGAAAGGGGAAGAAAATAAGACGGGAAATTGTCTTGAGGGAGATTATTTAACTTACCCGCTTCCGGAGTACGGGGTTGTTTAAAAACAGGCATAAAATATAAATACTCCGTTTTAGCGTACATTTAGTGATATACAAGCGTACATACATAGTTTGAAGCTAAGTTCTATATGCTTAAGGAATTAAATATTGACTATCTGGTCAATATATTCTTGAAGCAAATATGTACAACAATAATATAAATGATTTTAAAAATTGTGACTTTCACCAGTATAACTGGAAACAGAACTAATCTAAGCGTACGGCCAACCAGGCTCCTGAATATAAACCACTCCTTATATGGAAATTGTATTCGTTTTTACAACAAACTCTCAAGCGAAATTAGAGAATTATCACTGAATACATTCAAAACTTTCGTTAACGTAAATTAATCAATAAAGCTTTTTTATACATTTGACGATTACTTAAATGATCCTAATCCTTGGGATTGATTTGCTCCAGTTCAAACAATTTGTATAACTCAAAACTTAGCGAAAAAAAGAGTGACGGAGAGTTCATACTATAACTGATAGTAAACGTAAATTTAGAATAGATTAAACATCTTTTCTGTTGACGTTCATAAGTGTACTTGGTTACCTATATGAAAAAAAATACAATATTTTTCTAAATAATTTTTGCTAAAGGTTACCTTTAAAGTGTATTAATTAAATCTTAAAATTAATAAGGCCATATGCAGTCCATTGCAATGACCCATGTAAGGGCAATCTAGCTTTCTCGCCATTATCGCCAGCATGTGATCTACTTTGTATCCTCTTCTCAAATGTTAAAGCTATTGAGCTGGTGTTAGACTCCTTGCAAACATTATGTAAAAGCGATTTAAAAAGCGACGGATTGTTAATTTTTTCGTCTCTTCTACGCCCTTGATTGAAAACCGCCAGGAAATGTAAATTTAGAAGCATACAATTATTTTAATGACGCTCATAGTTCATGAATAAATTATATTTTGATTATAAAATAAAGTAACTCTCTGCCGTTTGTACGACTTCCTGTTTTCACGCGAACAAAACGGGTTATATATGCAATAAAATTAAGAAATTTGCATTCTACAAAGTCAAAGTCAAAAATCATTTATTCATATAGGAACACAAGTACACTTATGAACGCAAAAAAGAAAAACATTAAATGTTCCAATTTTACATTTACGCCAGTTATCAAATCAAGGGCGTAGAACAGAAGAGAAGAACTGGCAATAAACTGTCCGCCACTCTTATAAATCGCCAAGTTTTTTGTTTTACACAACATTTGTAAGAAGCTGCATCCATTACCGTGTTCCACATAACATATTTTGTGATAAATAATAATAAAATAAATTAAAAACAACGATTTTTCCTCTATCAGCAGGAGGCATGGTGACAGAGTAAATTTTTGATTATCATTTAATAAATATAAATGACTAATTAGGCAAATGTTTAAGGCCAACAACGCACTTGCGATCTCCGGTGTAAGCGTCCATGGTCGGTGGTATCACTTAAGATCTGGTGAGCCTCCGGCCCGTTTGCCTCCTATTACATTTAAAAAATCTTCCGTTATTTATAGTTTTTTGAAAAGCAATAACGTTTACCTCGACTATTACGATTTAGGAATTTTCCTATTCTTAGGCGTAAGTAACATTCGTAGTATGTAACATATTTAGAAATATCTAGGTAATCCTCTAACAATACCTAAATTGAGTCTAGAAAATAAAAATAAATTAATTAATTATATACATTTTGTTGTACACAATTATTTAAATTTTATTATTATTCATTAATTAAATTTATATGTAGGGAATTGTTATCTTTGGCCTTCCGGCCGCGAAATTATAATCTATTAGAAATTAGTCGTAATTCTAAACTGACGTCGTGGAAAGAAATAATACCAGCTATATTATTTCAAAAACTTAATAGACACAGTTCATTAAATGAAATTAATAAAATGCATTAGTTAGACTTTTTGGAACCGCCTATGGACAGTAACACTATTAGACGACTCGCAAGTACGTTGCCGGCCTTAACATACTTTGAAACACATTAAAAACGGTTCACCGAGTAGGTTAAAAAATATGGCGTAGGATTTTGAATATTTTCGCAATTCCTTGTTTACAACCTACTTCCTGCGTCCCACACAGTCCTACGCCGTAGCTCATCTACATCGTAGTACCAGTTTTTCTCGATACAATCAAATATACAGTATTTACAATTTTCTTTACCTACATAGTAATTATAAATATAATAAACATATGTTATATGTCTCCTAATTAACTTGTTCAATGCCATATTAATTTTAACGAGCTAATTAATATATAATTCCTCTGTTTATTATAAAGAGTGGTTTAGTTTATAAGTTTGTTAGTCTTAAGCCGTGAGTTCTAACCCTGATTGTAAAGCAATGGATGTTTCTATAGGCAATTACGTATATAGTTGGTCGTACGATCTTGAGGCAACTAGCTAGTCTGAGGCCCAAATATCAGGTTTTGTCAGACACAGAAGTCTAAACTTATTGGCTGTAACGAAAACAGTAACTGTAATTTTTATGGACAGCAGACTGAAAAAAATTTGGTTTGGTTTTTCGAATTGGATAACTTTTAACTAATTTTAGACATCGGATATAAAACAATTGAATATGTATATCATATATATAAGAACATATATTTTTAGAAATAAAAGCTAATTTTCTGGGCATGTGTTTAAACATTATACCCAATAGAATAAAAAAATATGTCGGTATGGATATAATGTGTAAATTAACCCTAGAGTAGTTTATTAAGTTATAAATAGCAAAATCTATTCATGCGAACACAATTTTACGAATGGTCTAGATAAACAATTTTTATTATATCTTTCATGTTTATGAGGTTTTTGCGGATATATTTATTTCAGATGTTATCTTAAGTATATATAAATACAAATACAAACTTAAACCTTAAAAAAACTAGTTAGTAGAAGTTATGGCGAATATTAGCTAAGTTATCGTAATTAGTCAAAGTAAAACTGGAGCAAAACTCAATCTGTTGCCATCGGTCTAGCAATGGCTACTTTTTTGAAGAACATGAGAATATTTTAACTGCCTTAACGAAAAATCAACTAGAACATGCACTTCACTATGTGTCAATAGAAAATGATTATTTGAGAACCACCTTCCTTGTAAATAGAAAATAGGAACACTACTTAAATTGGGATTATCTTAATAATATATTTTTTTTTACTTATTCATTTAATCCTCCACCGAATTTGACCCGGTGTTTGAAGTGTTTCTCATTTGGTTTAATTGCATCAATGAAAGCTGGTCTTAAAAGCAGAAATATTGAATAAACAGTATACAAAGACTTGTGGCCTGTAAAAACGGTGTACGGATAACCTTGAAAATTCGTACTCCAACGTACGCCGAAATAGATTTTAACGGAACATTTTTATTTGAGCGACGTGAAAGCGAGAGTGGAGAATTTTGGCAGTTTTTTTGGTGCACACAAATGAATGGAAAAATATTTTTTAGGCGTCCGCGCGGCATTTTTTTATCGGAATCTAAAAAACAAAAAACTAACAGATTTATACACGTTTTTTGCGTGGAAAGTGAAAGGCCAGTGGTTTTGTTGGGAGAGCGTATTCACTTTATTGAAACGCGTTTTTAAAGCTAACTAACATTCATAGCTGACATACTTTTGATCGTTTTGTTTTGACTGAATTAATTCTTTACATGTTTATTTTATGTAAAGTTCCATTGTTTTGATTATTATTTCATTTCAACGGATTTATTTAGCTTTGATTGTAATATCCTAATGCATTTTAAACTGCATGCATTTATGATTCGTTGTTCATTTGGCGCTAAAGTTTTTATTCTATGAATTGTATATTAATATGTCCCACATATTTTCCTCTTACTCATACAATAAACTACTTATCGGGATTTATCGAAACGTTTGATTATAATGAATTAAGTTGTCTTGCATTTCACAAAAGAACAAAGAGCAAACGGGAAGAATGTTCTCCTGTTGTTTATAGATACTGCCAACCTGCTACCAGAAGGTTTGGAAGTACGTTTCTTCTCTGAACTACATTTTTAATAATAATATACATTATACACGAAACTGACTATAAAATGTTTTTAATGTTTGAATTACTATACGCCTGTATATGCGTATATATATATACGCCTAAAGAGCAACATATTGATTATTATTTAAGTAAATAATTTAAGTATGAAGTTGTCGAGGCAAGACGTGGCATAGTGCCAGCTGTCTGAAGCATCTTGATGTCTCTTTTAATTGACTCTTTCGAATCTATTGTAAAATCGATTATACAACTTTGTATGCCTTTTTCGTGGCAAAGTAGTTAAAAACGGTAGCGGAAATAGACATCAAAAATAGGTATTAAATTTTTCCTAATGCATTGCTGAACGAAGGTTTTCCTAGAATTTAATGTTGTAAACATATAGAGATAAATATAGTTACTGAGGTTTTTGAATTAAGCTTGATTATTAATAGATTTAAAGTTTCATCAAATTCATTAATTTAAACTTAATCTATGTTTATGATGTAAAATCTAATTATAATATTTTAGTAATTCTAATCTTAAAGTCTTCTCTAAGAATGTTAAATAAATCATTAAATTTCGTCATAAAGGATATATTGGCATTAAAGCACTCTTGATTTAATGCTCAATATACCTCTTTATATGACCGTATATTATTTAAAACGGAGCTGGTAATAAAATTGCATAACTAATTATAATAAACTAATTGCTTCGGAAAAATCGAAGCCGTGTATCGTATTTTGACAAGTGGAATGAGATCACACGACAGCTTCGTAATAAAAATTATATGCTTCAATTTACGAGGGAGGGGTATGGGTTGCGGGGGGGCCAAAAAATGCCCTCCCACCCCCCTGATTGCGGGATCGAATCTCGCTAAACGAAAGCGGCGGGGGCCGAAAAATTTCGCGGTGGTAGGAGTGTGCCCCCTACAAAGCGCGATACAGTTTTTTTTCCAACATTATCCCGCTTCCAACTATGCGGTGTTTTGTAATTATTAAATTTTTTATTTTTCTGCCACTGTGTGCCTTTGTCATTGTTCTATTCGGCTGAGTGCACTCTGTTTACGCTATTTTACCGATGTTCAAGAACGCTCAGTAATTTTATGTGAAAAACAAAAAACACACGATTCATGTTAATAACCTGAATATATACTAATTAAAATTTTCAATAATGATCTTTGTTCTATTGTGTACTTTGATTACTTTTTATGAAAAGATACGAACACTCTGAGCTACTTAGGGCGTTGAAAATTATGTTTTTGCATCAACTTCAAAATGATCAATTACTTTAGTACTCAAACACAACAAGTTTTATGCATTTATTCATATTTACATAATCGAGAAGATCTATAGTATTTTATGGTTGTTGGTCTTACATTTCTTCATCTCTTTCGATGATATTTTTATAGGCTCTCTGAAGAAACGATATTTTCCTTTATTGTTGAGTTAGTTAGCTTACTTATTTACGTGTGTATACACACAGATAAAAATATAGTATTCAAACCCACGATCTTTCAAATTTTACATATACTTTTTCAATCTTATTTCAAAAGCGATAGTCTGATTCATAGTAATTATATAAATTCAAGGTTTCTCTTCCACTTCTCTTACAAAAAAGTATCACTTCCATGCACCAGAACATTTGAGGGCAGCGGGGTAATTCACCTCAGCAAGATCGTAGCTTTTAGAATAAATGACCCGAGAAGATTCCTTTCTTAGAACTCGACGTAGCCGTAGCTCGTAGTACTACGTAGCACGCCTACAATACGACAAATATTTTCTTTACGCTTGGAAGTGGACGGTTCGAAATTATTAATACGTCGCTTCGCTAGTTTTTGAATTATGTATTAGAGGGTTGATGTTTCTATTTTCATGCAGTTATTAAAGATATATGTTATTTCGATTTTGATGTTGACTTAAGACAATTAATATATATATATATATAATATAATATATATATAAAACACGAGTTATTGTTTTATTAAATGAAAAGTGTTTTAGGTTCACATATATGCAGAATAACAGTGTTCTTTTGTTTTAAATTTAATAAAAACGACAATTTTAATGCCTTAGCGACAGTAAATCGTACTTAAATAAACGTTAGTTGTCAAAAAAACAGCCATACTAAACGGTAAATCAAAAGCAGGTTTAATCGATTTTAATTCTGGCATCGCAAGTGTGAGTGGAACTCCAAAACAGAAGCGTCCGTTTTTCTATACGGTATATTTATAGGTATGTGTTAGTTTAGGGGAGCTCGGGTGAGGGTTAGAAAATATCTCTGTAATAATTATGAAGTATATCCGATCGCTTTTTGGTTCTTTTATGAAAATTTTAATCTAAAAATGCGTTGGGTTGTACAAAAAATAGTCTGTATGTACTTTGACTTTTGGTTAGGTTAGGTTGTTAAATATGACTATTAAATCGGTTTTGTATATCGAATTTTTTTTCCCTGATAAAAGCGACAATAGCGTGAGTGTTACTTTTGACGAGAGTTGGTCAAAATATACAATTCTACACAGAGAGAGCAAGAGAATAATGCGCATTTTTGAATGTCATTAATCTTATTTCAATTGATTTAGGAATTTTTAATTTATTAGTAAACTGTTGCTCAGAACATATTCAACTTAGGCGTTAGCCCTATGCGCGAACGTAAAAGATTGACCCGAGTCAGTAAAATATTATCTATTATTCATTAAAGGACCAAAAATCATAACAATTACAGTGCTCCCCGATACTTAATTCTACTTGTCTTTGAGTTTTGACGAGCTGAAGTTTAAGTACTCTTGAATTTTGAATTTGAATTGAAAATACAAAGGGATTGCTATTCTTATTTGTTGATAGCGATACAGCCAGAATTTCCTCTTACATTTTATAATTGGGTCAACGAAGCCGGTCAAGGATTTTACTGTTATCCTAGTATCTTGTCAGGTTTACATGTCTTTTACGCTTGTACCTAGCTTCTAAGAGCTAGGCTGGCTTAATTAGCTAGGAATTTACGCATGAGCAAATAAGCATCTAAGTGCGGAAATTGAATGCTCACTACATTCTTGCACCTTGTCACAATTGTTTTATTTCCATTCTGGTTGGCTGGAATCTCGGAGTTGCAGTAAACCATCCGTTTTCAATTTCAAAAAGTATTTTTTGAATTATATGTGCAATAAAACGTAAAGTATTTATATAAAATAAAAATCCCAATTATTGCATTATATATGCATATATACCTATGTTTGTCTTTTTCTGTTAAATTAAGATTCTGACTAGATAATTAGTATAGTTTAAACAGTTTTATAAGCGTAGTTTGTATACAGTGTGCAGTATGAAATCAAAACAATTACCATGCACTCAGTATATTTGAATAATGTATGTAGGATATATTAATTGCCTTTTGAAAGGCATAGATCAATCTTATGGAAAATTACGTTAATATTTTTGCCGATTTTGACCTCATTTTGGAGCCAGTTGTAATTAGAACTTCGTAGCTTATGTTATAGAATTGTCAACTGCAGATATTTCTTTACTAAAACAAAAACAATGTTACATGTCCCAACAACTCCTGTGCTTTATGTGAAACCTAGACAAATTGTAAGAAGAACATACACTCAATAATAATAGTTAGAAAAACTTTTATATAATCTGGCAGAGCTTTCGTCAAGGCTGTACGCTTACATTTTCGATTTATAATATTTCTTAGGTTTATAAATTCAGAGCAAAACACATAATTAGGTCACGAAGTAGATCATTTCTTATAATTAAGGTGACTGAACTGAAAATGTAAACATAGCTGAGCTTATTTACAAAACTTTGTATAAAAAGTTTACATTGTGGTATTTGATTTAGCGCAAAAAAAAATTGTTTTACTAATGATATAGGTATAGCGTAGTGTTTTAAATATTACATATCTGAGGTCAAAGAAGCCAGTGCGACAATACGCCAATTTCACATGTAAAAAAAATAAATAAATGGCGCTACAACCTTTTTAGGTCTGGGCCTCAGATTCCTGTATCTGTTTCAGGATCATTTGGTAATCTTATAGGCGAGTAGGTGATCAGCCTTCTGTGCCTGACGCACGCCGTTGACATTTTGGGTCTAAGGCGAGCCGGTTTCCCCACGATGTTTTCCTTTACCGTTCGAGCGAATGTTAAATGCGCATATAGAAAGAAAGTCCATTGGTGCACAGCCGGGGATCGAACCTACGACCTCAGGGATGAGAGTCGCACGCTGAAGCCGCCTGGCCTAGTCACTGCTCCAAAATTTCATATGTACCTAATATATTCTTTAGATTATAAAGAATTAGGCTGTTCAAAAACGCTTCACATCTACGATATACTTCTGATTTCTTTTTTATACCTTGTTCTTCAATAAAATTCTAAACAAGGGTACAATGAGAACTCACATGAAGCCATATTCATATTAATTTTAAGTTTGATTATCCCCAACATTAAAAGGAAACCAGCGAAATGAGCACCTACCTACAAACAGATAATTATACCCACCCTCGCAAAAAACCAATATCGAAACATATGTAAAAAAACGATTGTATATTAACATCATTTAACATATACAAATATATAGGAATGTAGGCGTCACAGGGTGGTTGATTAAAAATCATGACATGCGCAGAATCATTTAAAAACTAAGGGGAGGCTTGGTTAATTTTTAAGTATTGATCAAAAATTGTGTATGTGGGTGTTGCCACCCTACCGCGTGCGTGAATTAGATTTTTCTCGTGAATTTTGTCATTAGGATCTCTTTTATGTTTTTGTCGTGGTTTTTGATTTGATGTTTTAGATTTTAGTGTTATTCAAACTATGTAAATGATAGATATAATTCGTTAGTAACTCGACTTTACGTATCTATTTGAATATTAATTAAATTTTTTATATAGTTTTAGTTTGTAAATTTGTGTATTGTGAAATTTTAGTGATTGTTGCTTACGCTTACATTTTTGTGGTAGATTAAATGATACTACAATCTTTTATTTAAATTGAAACTCCCGACACACGAATCTTATGATCTTAATTTATTTTCTAAGAATTATTGACAGAACATATTAGCTTAGGTTTATCTATTTATAAGTGAATATTTATAGGTTTTTATGGTGCAAAAATTAAATCGGATTTCGGGTATCGGCATGTTTAAAATTGAAATAAATATTTTATATTTCAATAGAACAATTCTTCTCTAGCATAAAATTTAGTAAAGCCACACGGCTTAACTATGCAGGTATTATCCCGATCTATTGTTATTCACACAAAACTATTACGCACATTTCGTTTTAGTGCGATAAAGTTAATCGGTATTTTTGGGAAAGGCTCAATTGTAACGAATATTTTGTTAAACATTTTTTATTATTTCAGTTGAAATTTTAGAGATAAAATATTATGTGTATATTTCTATTAAAATACAAAAAATAAACAAGCTTTAACGCTGTTTACATTGTCTAAATTGATTTTATTTGAATTTGGAACACAAACGTGACAAATTCAAGTCCATATTAGCTTTTAGTTAAGACATGTAATAAGTATTTCCAATAAAAGTATCTCCCGTATTAAATTATGTCATCTGTTCATTAAAACATCGCAAAACTTATTCATTTATAAATGCAATTTTAGTTTACACAACAAACCATAGAGCAATATACAATCTGTACAAAAAGTGTTCCACGTTTAAAAAGTTGGCGGGAACTATAAGAACTCAAACGTGTGAATTGTGTCAGTCTGACATCGCTAGTCGGAAGGTAACATAGGGTAAGGGGGTAACAAGGCATATGTCATTGTGTTCTTTGACGTCTGCCTGCGAGGGAAATACTTGTTGTGTCTGACACTAGTTGACTGGAGTCTTTTTATGCATAAAAAAGTATGTTTTTGTTACGTGTAAGACGTTTTGTTCAATTTAATAGACTTTACACCTTTACTGATTAGAATATGCGACATTAAAACTAAAATTCATAGACATAGGTTTAGCCGCTAAAAAATAATGATTATTTTGTTCTTAATTATCAATTATAAAGCATCTATAATTACATACATACATATATTCCAACGCATAATTTATTTTTATAATCAAATTTTTTGTTAAGCCTAACAAACGATAATAAAACATATTTAAAAACTCCTAACTAAAATAATTACTTTCACCGTATTCAAAAACCATAAACTACAGAATATAATACAGATAGAATAGAATAAAGCACGCAATAATTTAAATCAAAAAACAGAAGCGAAAAATAAATGAAAAAGCCAGGAACATTAGAATTCAGGCAGCGAGGACTCGAACTAAACATCTCAACTCGCATGTAGAGAATAATTTAAAAATACGCAAAATACGGCCACTTCTAACCGGGGGCACAATATACCCCACACCTCCTATTTTGCGTATTTTTCGGTATGCGTGGCAGGTGGCGACCCCTCGCGGGGGGTTCGTTAAAAAGCACCCGAGTACGTATTATAAAAGTTGCGCCTACCGCGTGTAAGTAGTGACTGGGGGTAGGGGGGGCCCCCACCCACCTAGTTAGACAGTTAAAAGTATGCGGTATTAACGGAACGGAAATGAATATACGAGTAGGTAGGTACGGGTTTTTGGGAGGCTGTGACGCCGCGGGTTAGATTATGAGAATACTTCGGGCTTTTATTTCGTTTTTTTCATTTCGGGGTCGTTTGAGCCCGGCGAGGGTTGTGTTTAGAAGTTAGTTATACGACGGGTTATGTTGGTGGAATTTTAATGTGGGCTCGTAATTATTTAGTACATAAATTAATAAAAATATAAAACAGTTTTTCATTTAATGCCTTGACATGTAGAAACATGAAAACATCAAATAAATATTACGCTTTATTTGATTTAAAACTAAAGCACGTAATTCAATTAAAGTTCTTTTAGAAAAAAGTGTTTTGTCAAAAAAATGACCAAAACTACATTCACACTTGTTAAAAATATTTTTAAAGCTTGAATAGGTTCGGTGAAAAGCTAAACGTGAATTCATTTTAGAAGTTTATTTCAAAAATATGTCATTGGTGACGATTTTATTACCAAATTTTTAATTCATATTTTTATTATTCATACCAATAGTTTATTAAGCTCATGTTCACTTTAAATTGATATAACATTAAAATTGAGTATTTATAACACTTGTGTGTACATTTTGTAAAAGTTTCAAGGAATAATAATTTACGCTTAATTATTATTATTTAAAACACAGTTTATGGTTTTAATTTTTAGAGTTTCTTTTTCATTCTTAAAGTATACCATTTTTAATCCACTATTTAGTTAATTAACTTTTTGAATTTACTGACTAATACCCTAAGTATTAAGTATTGAAAACTATAGAATGGATACGTGGATGTATTTGAAAAAGGTAAGCACGCGAATTTAAGTATGCTTTGGAAATGGGATATGCTATTCAAGACTACAGTTAATCGATATAATTGTATAGGTTGACCTGAGAACTTAACAAAACAATTTAAAGTTTGCACAAACACACATACTACATTTATTATAATTTGTAAAATAAGGAGATAACACGATGTTTCAGACAATTTGAAACATCGTGAGACACACGCCGTCGACTTTTTGGATCTAAGGCAAGCCGGTTTCCTCACGTTTTCCTTCACCGTTCGAGCGAATGTTAAATGGGCTCATAGACAGAAAGCCACTAGGCCAACACTGCTGAGACAGCGTTTATTACATTGTCAAATTCATGTAGAGCTCATGTTCGATAAGTTAGGTTAAATAAGTTGATATTAAGCATCAGAATGGATTCACGAATGGAACGGGCAATAGCTAGTAATTTTTTAAATGTGAAATATTAAATCTAATATTGTATTTAGTTCAAAAACGAATCGAGTGAGGCTTGTGATTTCACGCCCTTCACTAATTGCCTGCCTACGTACTTCAAATGATTTCCGTTACTAATTACAAACATTGAAGCACACTCCAACTATATTTCAAAACATATTAGGAGAAATTATTTTATATTTATTTTTTTACATTTAAATTTTTTTTACCAAAAACTGGAATTAATAACATTTAAACTAAATAAAAATCGTAGCGAAGTAGTATAGATGTTCTGTGATAAATAGGAAATTAATCAAAAATATTCAAAATATATAATTTATTTTATACCGGCGTAGGTAATATACTGATTTCCTTTTTACCGACTTTTACGTAATTAACTTATGTTTATAATTGGATTAGTATTCGAAAATTAAACTTTTTTAGATTTCGTTCGCATACACATTCCTTGTCTTATTTTGGTAAATTTGTATTATTTAGATACGAGCAATTAAGAATTAATTAAAATAGGATTAATTAAAATACTTCAACACGCCTAAAATAATTTAATATTGTTTATATAATATATTTAAGAATCTGCCAATTAGACATTTTGCCATTTTTGTATTTTAAACAAATAGTCACAAAATATTTGATTTGAGTTGGGAGGGACTTGCTTGAGTTGCTTATCTATGGTAAGCTTGTGTTGTTTACCATAGAGGTGAAATAATTGTTCCTTTTTCGTTGAAATTTTATCAAAAAGGTTTCTTTATTTTTATTGGCATAAAAACGAAATCAGTATCCAAAGCTGTTTTAAATTTCAATAATCTTATAACAATCACATGTAGCGTCTAATTTTTGGCGCCTTAAATAAATTTACCACTAATTATATTGTGCAATACAAAGATTGCTGCAATATTCGCGTAAGGCGCACGCGAGTCGCTGCCAAATGCATTATAAGGGTCAGCGGTTCTTTGAGGACTATAATAGATACTTACGGATGTGATTGAGTAAACCTTTTGCGTACCTTTTTCTATTATCCTATTTATAGAGTATAATTATTGTAATTCAATATTATTGTGTATTGCATTAATTATGGTTTATAGTATGTGCGTGAAATAGTACATGAGATTTAGGATCTATTTTGTTAGTCAATCCTTATCGGCTTTGTTTATGTTTGATTAGAAATAGCTTGAGTTCTGTCAATGCAAGTAGAAATCTTGTCAATGCTTTTGTATGAATAAAGTTGTCCTTTGCAGTATTTTCTTATGATTTAGTTTTATGGATGATGATAATATGTACATAATATTTTAATAAAGTTTTCTCTATGTTGGCAGTCGCCTTATATAAAACGTCGCATTTATAACGAGATTGCCAACATAGAAATACAACAATTTATAACAAAATGTAAACAGGAAGAGTCGTATTTTCATTAAGAATACGATTCGGCCCGCGCCCCCTAAACACCCCCGAATAGACCGAAAATACTCGGTTATGATTAATTCGGAATGCGCCGCGCATTGATCAAGGAACCAAGGCTTTTTACTTGAAACTACCCATCTCTTACCCCCCTTTCCCCCTCTAGAGCGAGACTAATGCACAACCATCTCACTCTAAAACAAAGATGCTAAAACTTCTTTCACAAGTATGAAGATTTTAATTTCATATTTTTGACGAAACGGTTCTAATTTTACAACACTTTTCAAGGCAAATTAAACTCTAATAGTGTTTCGTAAGATTGATATTCGCCTGCATCCCCTGCGTACTTATTTCCATTTTCTAATGCTGAATTAGTTTTCGAAGTGAAAAGATACAGTGCCAAGACTGTGCGAGTGGTTTAATTAGAATTGGACTTAAGTGTCTACTGTTAGGGTATAATTTTGTTCGGCCGTGGCTCTGAAGAAATAATTCTCAAGTTGTACCCCGAAATTAGTCGAATAAGGAGAAAGGGGTTCATACGATGGGTGGTTTTAAAAGAAGGCAAAAAGGTGGGGATAGAAAGATGCGCAAAGACTTAGTTTGCGCGGGGGGTAAGGGGTGTTATAAAATATATAATTCTATACTTACAATACTTGTAAATACGGCACGCGGAAGTACAACGATTCTGATACTGTGATACTTTATCTATGTTCATAATGGACATTTACTTAATACGATACAAATAATATAAGAATTGACCAATTCATATGACTAATAATGTAAAATGTAAAAATACAAATTTGCGCGCCATTGTGTGTGGCGGAATATGCAAACTTACGATTGTACCACTTTACACATTTTTGTACCATATTCTTGCAATAAATTATTATTATTATTAAGATTTAACAATAAATAATATTGTATTTGTTGCAAATGTTATTATTTGACAGATTTAACACAATATTAGCTATGGAAATAGTTAATAATAGTTGCTAGTTTGTTAATATATTCATAAACCCAATATATTACAAATAACACACATAAACTACGCAACTTCTACGATAATATTCTTAATAATGTTATTAAATGTTATTCTTATTTAAATTCATTGTTCTTTCATATTTGCATATACAGCGATTACATTAGGTAATATATAAATATACTTTATTAATGCTTTAATTTTTATCCATAAATAAAAAAATATAGTGCGAAATTGATATATCCGGGTTTTAGTACAGAAAAACATAGCGAGCCTCTTTCCTAGTTCTTCAAGTATCAAGACTTGCCGGTCGCAGTTCTTCGCTACATTCGCTGATATTTAGTCGCGAAACGGGATGTATTATAGAGCGGTAGTTGTTTAAAATAAGAGCGAGTCGCGCTCCCCACGGTTCAGTGGTTAATAGAAAGGAAAGACAAGGTTCGAATCCTACCAAAAATGTAACTTAGGTTATAACTTGTTACGGTGAATACACTAAAAGAGTTTTATTGTTACTGTGATGGCATAATTGTTTTTTTGGCTCAAAACATAATAAATAAATTTTGACAGGCATTTATTCATTATTGGCGTGTACATAGCTGTATACAACCTTGAATAAATTTTTATTTGAATTAATGTATTTTTATGTAGATACATATAAAATCTTGACCTATTTAAAATAACATTGCCTTGACAATAATACAATTTTTATTCATAAATATAAAGGAAATCTTTATACACATTACACATTTTAAACGCGTTTTACAAAAATGGTAATTAAGTAATTAATAATTTAAAAAAAAGTCGAGTGAAGCTACTTATGCCTGATCCGCTCATTTCGCGCGGTTCTTACTAAAAAGTTGTAAAGAGGGGTGCACTAGCGCCTACGACGTAGCCCGTAGCTTCGTAGGCCGTTGCAGGGCTGCTACAGCTAATGTTATTTAATTATATTTAAAACTTTTCCAGGAAAAAAACATATGAGAATAGTCTACAATAAAGGCCCTATTTATTTAAAAAAACATCGGCTTGTAACACCCGCATAAGCCTACTTTTTGTGCGGTATGAAGGTTATTTAGTGTAGGTGTTAGGTGGGCGTAAGACCTTGTACTTACCTTTTAACGATAGCAATTTATATAAATAATTAAATGGTTACGTAATTAATATTTAACGTTGCTCTTGATATGTGAGAAAGTAATACATTTAATAAAAATTATTTTTTTCAGAAACCTATATTCATAAGGTTATCAAAAGTTATTTGTAAACTATAGACAGGCATGCGAAATGCGGCATCCTTTAGGAAAAGTACCTTAAAAGGTCGGCAACACACTTGCGAGCCTTCTGAAACGTGAGTGTCTATGGGCGGCGATATCACTTGGCACTTGGCTCCTGTTACATAAAAACAGTGCGACCTGATATGTCATATCTGGCGTTTATTTTTCTTTTTTTATAGAACAGGGAGCAAACGGGTAGGAGGCTCACCTGATGTTAAGTGATACCGCTGCCCATGGACACTGTCAATGCCAGAAGACTCGCGAGTGCGTTGCCGGCCTTTAAATTATCATACGCCTTATAATCGGTTTTGTCTTTTGTTTTAAATTCTCAACTCCCTTAGAGTTAAATAAATTTTCATGTCTTGCCAAATCACAACATATGTTTTCATTCAAATATTGAAGTAAGCGTTAATACATGTTTTAGTAACAAAATATATCGTTTTTTGAAGTCCTGTTACACTCAACAGCCTGTCATAAATCTATATTATTATATAAAATCAAAGCAAAAACATATTATTCTATAAGAAACATTTAATTTTACTGCGCCTAAAAAAATCTTATATCGAACCAAGTTCCGTTTGAAACTTCTAAGACGAAAGTTCATTAGCCCAACCCTGGCACTATCTTCGTTCTAAGACACCCCCGGGGGGTTTAAAACACCCGCGGGGGGAAGCGGAAATATGAAGGGAGAGCTCATTTATCAATATACGGAGACTGTTTCTTTCTTTGAGGAATTGATTATTCTACTAAGAATATTGAGGGGCGCCTGTTTTGATTAGACTTTTTGATGTTTGACTTGAGATTAATGGATGTTTCATGTGTGAAATTAGTTATATGAACCTTAATGTTCCAACGTAATAAACTCGTTTTATAAATTGTCTAATTAAAAAGTATGTAAAACGATAAATAGTTATAAAATGATAGCATTTAAAAATACATAGTTTACAAATTATTTATTGCATAGAAAAGCGACTGAAACAAATTAGCAAATCGGCCATAATTTTCCACTTGAGGCTTGGAAATGAAAATGTTTTTTACATGAGAGGTCTCTAGCATTTTCCCGATATCTTCAATTCAAATGCTTCATAAAATAAAAAAGTCTCAGGTAATTAAAATATTAAGTAAGTATTAAGTATCCAGTCGTTATATCAAACTAATCAAATAATAAGAATTTCGCGCAATTTCCATCATTTATTCTCCACTTTAATATTCAACGGGAATTATAATTAATTAATAAACTCTAGGTTTCAAGTATCTATATTCAATAGAAGTTGGTTTAATCGTTAATTAATCATCATTTATCCGATCTGTATAAGCCTTAAATTGAAACGAAATTAAACAGCGAAAAAACATGGAAACTAAATAAAATAGCTAGACGGAACTATATTTTATTGGGTTATATCGCGTTGAAACATTTAAAATCAATCGGCTAGAAAAAGGCTAGAAAGTTTAATACCAATTATTGGTTTAGTTGTGTATATAATACTAGTTTGAGTCTAGAAATGCTACCTAAAATAATTTTTCTCCATCAACAATCAACAATATACCCAGATATAAAGCACGAAAAACGTAAATCATATTAAAATAACTAGAAGCAAAAATCGCATAATTCAAACACAGCCTCCAACATTTAGGTTAAAATATAAGCGTCTTGCATAAGAAAACGTGGGGCTTCCCCCTCGTATCTCCGTTTTTAGTATTTTAGTAAGTTCAGGGGGTAATTTCCCCCCGGGGGTGGCGGGAGGGGGTAAGATGTTGATGTTTCTTAGTTTTATATTACTGCCGTACTTTATTGCTTATTTGTGGAAGTGTGCTATTCGTTTAGTGTATGCAGATGTCGGGGGGCGATGCTCCCCTTTTATAGATCTGGTTAAGTATTTTTTTAAGATTAGGATTGTGATTTCGGTTTATGGATTCGATTCCTCAGTTAGTTTTATTTTACACGCGCTGGCTATAATTTTTTATGCGCAACTTGTGCGAGCGGTAAAAAATTTTGATGGCTCGGAGGGACGGACTTCTTTGAGTTTATCTTGGACAACATTAAATTATGATTAAACCAATGTTCTAAAATGCTATAGCACAATGAGTTATACGTTAAAATAGCTAAACAGTAGTTTTAATCATTATTTAGCCTAAACTGAAGAAAATACTAAGTCTTAAAAACGATCTCTGCTAGGTAGTACTTTTTATGAGCAATGTTCGTCTAGTACACCAATGGAATTCTCTTTCTGTCTCTGCTATTAATACTCACTCGTAAGGTGAAGGAAACATCGTGAGGCAATACATGCCTTAGACCCAAAAAATCAACGGCATGTGTCAGGCACAGAAGGCTGATTGCCTATTTGAATACTAAGAATAAAATTTCGAAGAAACAGATACAGACGTGGTATTTATTATAATATTTCTGATTTCAATAAATATAAACTAGTTTCAATATCATGTAATTGTAATTCTTTATTTAAACAATCCTGCATCTTGTAATTAATTTTTTTATTTACTAATTCTTAAGACTTACGTCTTACTTCCAACGGATTTAGATTTGACATAATATTAATATTTGACATTAGACAAGCGAATTCTTCCTAAATATAGTTGAATGTCCCAATTTTTCTATCAAAATCTAAAAAAGTATTTAGTCCAAATATTGTTATATTAAACAATTATTTACGTGAAGAGTACTTGACAATTTGAAACAAAACTGTTAGAGAGTTAGCAGGCACAACAAACACGTGTATCACAAAAACCTGTTGAAATCGACAAAATGCCCCGCCGCTAAACGCGTATGAAATAAAAAAAAATCAATAGAGCCTGAAAGCGGTGGAATAGTCGAGTTTTTCCAATCTTTATTTGCGTTTGTGAGCTTTAGTGAAAGTGGGTTATCACATGACTATTTCTATTGCGTTTAAACGCTGGTGAGAGTTGATTTTTTGAATTGTTTTTTGTTCAAATTTCACTATGGGCTGTTGGTTTATGTGCGTACAAACGATTGAATTAATGGATGAATATGTTGTGAAAACTATGGTATGAGATTGCGGATTGAAGAATGCTAGCTGTACAACTTTGGAGAGGTTGGGTTATAACGCCAAATCAAAAAAGCTTTCTCTTCCGAAAGTTTAATTTTAATTAGTAAAACCTTTTCTACGTAAAACTTTCAGAGAGAGTGGGATGTTCTTAATTTGAAAATGAAAATAAAATTATCCCACCAATAAAGGAGACAGCGTTTCGTCATGGAGAATTTATATACGGAACAAACACACAAATTAGTAATTGGTCTATTGAAAGTATTTAAGCTGAGGTTGTATTAAGACTATTTAAGGTTTTGTAATGAGTGCCGGTTCATTTTCCACATATAAGGGACATAATAAACAGAAAAGTTATGATCCCAAGGTGTTCATTAGAACTACGCAAATTTAATTAATAACTAAAAGAAATACGATTTTTTGTCTTATAATGGAAAACAGATTTTTCCATTGTAAGCATTTTATCAATAAAAATCAAAGATGGCGGATCACCAAATTAGCGGGGTGCGGTTTGTGAATAGAACAAATATAGTTAAATCTACCCGCAAACGGGATAAATATACAATGAGTGGATAATGGCGGCAGCGTCACATAGCGATGTATCTGGTTTTATACAAAACAAAGATTGCAATCATCAATTATTTTGTCTATTTTTATCAGATGCATTGATATTTTAATATGCACAGACAGAGAAATGTACGGAGGCTTTTGACTAAAACCTTAAAAGTTAACCTTAATTTACGTGAAATCAAAGATCCATTTTGTTAGCATGACAACGATATTTTTCTATATAAAAATGGTTACCATGATAACATAATATTGTATTTGATGCCTATGTTTAATAAAGAAGCCTAATAAACGTTCTAAGTAAATTCGTGTGACTAAATACGTCTGAAAAATATTTATTAGTTCTTCAAAGTATCATTTTTTAATAATAGTAAATTTTAAGATTCAACGTTATAAAATAGGTTGTTATGTACTTATTACTATTGGTACATTGGTACGTCGACTTGCTGCTTCCACGCCACTCTATCCTCAGCTAAAACAAAGTTTGTCTCAGTGCATATCCCTAATGCAAGCGTTGTTTCTAATTTAACAGAAGACAAATAAGTACTTTAATAAAAACAAGAATGGAGACGGATTTAAGATTCAAATAAATCCTTTATACAGAAAGTTTTCAAAAAAGACAATAAACTTTCAGTGGGATAAGCCAAGCCTAAAATTGCTTAAAAGCTTAATCTTGCTGCAGTTATTTTACAAGTAACATACTTGTTTATTTCATTTATTTATAAGTTGCAACGTTGCAAGTAACAACGTGTTTGCATAAAATATGACATCACAAATTTTACACTTATATATAATATACATACACATCCTTACAAACATTGTGTAAAACAAAAAACTTGGCGATTAAAAAGAGTGGCGAAGAGTTGCCAGTTCTTCTCTTCCGTTCTACACCCTTGATTTGTGAACTGGCAGTAAATTTAAAATTAGAAGCATTTAAAGCATTATTTTTTGATGTTCATAAGTGTACATTGAATAAACTTGCTTTCGACTTTTGACTTTTTGACTTTATTAAAACATAAGCAAGCTAGCAAGGGAAAAAATTAAACAAGCAATCACAAAATAATAAACAATAAGATACAAAAAAAATAACAACTAAACCTAAATATAAACTTAAACCTCATTAAGAGCAGATAAATAAAGTTACGGTAAGTTGGAAGATTGTTGTGATATCAATGTTAGTAATTAAGTTGTAAGAGCGAGCCTATTCACTGGACCATTAAAAGACTTTTAGTTCTAGTAACTCTAGGATTACAAAGAAAAGAGTAACGTTGTACTCAATAGATAATAGAGGACCAATCTTTGTTTTTAATTTATTTTATTATTATTAATTACTTAAGATGTTATGTGGAACATGGTGAAATGGTTGCGACTACTTACAAACGTTGTGTAAAACAAAAAACATGGCGAATAAAAAGAGTGGCGGAGAGGTTATTGCCAGTCCTTAATTTTTATTTAATTGCCAGTTATAAAATTAAAGCATTTCATATATATTTTGACGTTCATAAGTGTACCTAGTTTGTGTTACCTTTCTAAATGATTTTGAATTTGAATATGAATATTTAAAAAAGAGATACTCGTTGTTTTCTTTTCTCTCCCCAACAGTAACTCTTCCCAGACGAAGTCAACAAAACATAGTGCGCCATAAAAAGGGCAGATTAAGCAATGCTACTCTCTCTTCAGTCGATAGCTCTTGTCTGAGCGTCATGGTGAGCAACATCTTCGGACAATCTGCTTCCACCAGTTTTGTTAGACCAGTGCCTCTTTTATAACAATATATAGTTTTGTGGACGATGAGTCTTTCATTCAGTGCATCTAGTTGGTGAACGGCCACGTGATATTTTGCCTTCTGTGTTACCAACCACGATCAGTTTCTCCCAGTTCTCTAACTCTCTTATCTCTTCCGTATAAAGTGCTTTGGTACTACTAGTTTGTGATATAAATCCCGGTCCAAAAAGTATTTCACGACATCGAATCGAACATGACCAAACAACCACTCGTCCACGTCATTTTCATGATCCAATATTTGAAATAAATTAATGTTCAGACAGACAAATTAAGCCGATATTATGTGCAATGCGCCATTATTTATCGCAAAGTATATAGAAAAAAGTAAATAGTGATAAAAAAGCCACATTTTATTATGAGCCGATCTGATCGAGGGTGGGAGGCTGGTCGTGAATACAGGATGCTCACTTCTGTTTTAACTACTTTTGTTGATTTATATCTGTATCCACCTGTGTGCCTAATGTTTAAGAATTGAATGTGGATATATTTATTTAAGTAAGTGATAGTATACTTGTTACCAGGTATGTAACGATGAATTTTTGCATTTGTACATTTAATATTTCTGAGGGATTCGAGCTTAGATCCTCTGAGTTACTCGGCATGTACGTCTGACACTAAGCTACTACGATCGAGGAGTGTTTAAATATAATTTTGTTTTTTTTTTATTTAATTCAATAGCCACATTAAACTGTAATAACGAAGTTCTAAAAAGTAGTAGTATCAATGTATCCTAATGTACTTACATCAAAAAAAAAAATATCCAAGTTAAAACCCCAAAAAACAAAAAGGACAAACCATTATTTTAAAATTATTAATAATTAAATAATAAAACTATGGCTTTACTATTTCATGGCATTAATTCGTAGCCTAATGTGAACTACGGTCAGACGTTTCGAGTATAAACACTTTACATTCGAAATTTAAATAAATGTATTCACCCAATAACAAACTGAGTTTTGTGACAGCCTGTATACAATTTACATGTATTGGTGTATCACGCATCGATCACGCACACAAGTACACTAATCGCGTGTTAACGAGCACACATGCGCAATCGAGGTCATGTTGCAGTTTCACACAGTGTGGAGAAGGATTATTTTAACATCCTATTAAATTGCTTCCTTATTATTGCTATTTTTTATATGTGTTTTTGTTATTATAAGTAATAAAAAATCCGAAACATAGAAACGTTTACAGATGGCATAAGTTGTCAATCATGAACAACATAAATTTTTGCTAGAGAAATATCAAATTACGATTTCACTTATATAATATTGTTAATTTACAATTAGGACACGTTATACATATATATATTATATATATATATTTATATATATATGTATTTCTTCAGAGCCTTGATATGCTGACTAAGACCAAATATGAAGTACACGTTTTCATATCGTAAATTTAATCATAAGAATTATGAAGTCGTTATAATTATTTATAATTGTCGTGTATTTCAATGTCGTTAGTTATTAACATACAACTTTGGTCGTATAAACACAAAATGACATTTAATTAAGCATTCTTTTTATTCTATTTCCTCATAACCTCAAACTTTGACACTTCCAATACAATAATATTAACTGTCATCTGACCTTTTCACATATTGTTCAATTCAATTCGTCTTGTTTAAGCCAGCAATTCATGTTTGTTCGACCCACTTACATCTCTTGAAATCTAGGTCAAAGACTTTAAGTGTTTATTGTTTGTGAGATCCGGCTCGATGTGTGAAGTTTTCGTTAGTCTGTGGCTAACACACCGCAATGCAATTGGCCACGTCAACGTTATGGCTGACACAACGGAATTGCTTTCAAAAAATGACGATTGCTCAGCTCTTTGAATACATTTTATAAAATGTATTCACATTTTATAAGCTATGTTAGTCTAATATAACCACGGATTTCGATTAATACATTGGTTTTTAATATAATTTGTTGCATTTTTTGCATTTCTGTTCCAAAGCCAATAAATTAACATTGCGAACTATTGTTTATACATTAAATATTATAGTATTCATTTTTAAAACTGTCTACATCGCTCGTTAAAGTAGCTATATTGATATATGTATAAGATTTCTAAGTAGAAGTTAATCCAAATCAAGGAGTTAAATTCAAGGAAATATAAATAAAACACGTTCGCTACAAATTGGACCTAACATTAATTTCAGAGACTGCCATTATAAATATTTTTTAGTTTCTATCAAACAGGGGCAAACGAGGAGGCTCACTTTGATGTTAATTGATACTGCCGCCCATGGACACTCAATAACAGACGTGTTGCGAGTGCGTTGCCGGCCTTTTCAGTATCGAGTTATATCGAATAAGTTGAGTTGGTTTGAAAATACTTCAGAGGACAGCTGGTTCCACATAGTGGTGGTGAGCAGCAAAACTGCCTTCAAAACACTCAGTTGTGGAACGACGGACGTCGACGTGTTAATGAACTAAAACGTCGTAGATAAAGCCCTTTCCACTCTAAGCTATCTTAGCTCTATTGCCAAAAATGCAGGCTCACGTCGCGAATACGCATTAAAAATCGACAATGAGTGCGCGTCATTGTGGAAGGGCACTTATATAATTTATTTTCTATTTTACGATAAATACTCTCTGTAAGGTATGTTGTAAAATCAACTCGATTTTTAAATATCAATCTGTAATTCGATAAACATATGTGTATAATGGTTATTCGTAAATTTCACCGAGTAATGAATCGATTACGTAAACCTTGCAATGGAAACCTGATGATCGACCTTTGTCTTAAGCCTAGGGCCGCACCTTATTACGAACGAAAACGTAAATTACTAAGTGAATACTATAACATAGGGAGCGTTCAAGTATTACGTCACGCAATTTTTGGATATTATTTACCCCCCCCCCCATGTAACGCGCCATAACGTTTCGTGACCACCTAGTGACTCTTTATACCTAAAAGTTACTGGAAAGTCGAAAATAATAATAACAATAACACGTTATTCAATCCCCTCCCCACATCGTAACATTTTACTAAAGGACCCCCCCCAAAATTCGTTAATACTTGTACGATCCCATACCTATATATTTATTAATAATAGGAAGTTATTTTTAGAGTATTGTGTTTAAATAGTTCATGAGGTCAATAATAAAGATTACTCTGCAGCTACTTGCATCATTTGTCAAAATGCCAACGATTACCGAATGGTAGGTATATTTTATTTTTTTGAGTCGTTGTTGATTTCAAGGCAAGTGGAAATGGAGAGGCCATACACTTCAAGATTCCAATTGTATCCCCAAGCAGGAGCTTGATTGGAACCCGCAAGGAAAGCGTTCCAAACCTGGCGTCGTAGTGTTGCAGATGAGGCAAAGAGAGCCAGAAAGACTTGGTGAAATACGAGGCTCAAGACCTAATGCGATAGAGAGTCACTGTGGACTCCCTCTGCCCCATCTAGGGGTTGTGGGACATTAAGACAAAGTATAGGTATATTGTGTGTGATACCTGTGACTTGTAGGAACTATTGTACTTCTGGCTTTAAAATATTTCACATATTTATATATTTATATTCGATGGCTGAATTGATACGTCTTATTTCGAAGTGAAATTTACCATATATTTAAATTTAATAGTATAAGTTAGAAACAGTTATATAAATTTCAAAAATTGTGTAAGTCTAAATGTTTGTAATATAATATCGGTGTTTTAAATTTCCAATAAGCAAATTAAAATAAATAGATGGTAAGATTGTGATGCAATTTCAGCTTCAAATTGCAGTCTCGTGTCGCAAGTTCTTGATAAGATAGTTTTAAATACATCCCATATATGGACCTGGACAGGTTTGCCGAATTTCTTGAACCTTTGAAATATTTATGAGGTCAAGCTTATATTAATGGTCATCAACATTAATTTAGTTAATTTTATCTTTGATAAAAAATCCATTAAATTTCACATTTAAGTCGGTTAATGTCTAATGAGAGAAGTAAAATCTGGTACATGATCAGCAGTATGCAGCAGCATGGTGCACCCATGGACACTTAATGTCAGAGGACCCGCGAATGCTTTGCCGGCCTTAATAGAATTGGTATGCTCTTTTCTACAAGGACCCATGTATGGTTAAAAGATCGATGTTTTGTTTTAGACACCGTTAGAAGTCGGCGTCATTTAAATTTAAATCTATATTTTTCTCTATATTGCTACTCAAGATACGAAATGTAAAATTAATTTGTATAATGCAAACATATTACCAATTAATAATTATAGGATAGTTGCTGACCCTAGCCGATATGCGCGTGTGTGCCATTCTTTCTCACATTTTTGATCACAACATTTTTATTTGTATCGCGTCTGTGTCATTGCATCTGTGTGCGTGGGCGTGCATGTGTGCACTAATTGCGATAGCTACTTCATTTAAATTTCGAATGTCAGACGGCCATTGCGAAAAAAGTTTAAATTCGAATTTTAATTATTGTATGTTATTTTTTCGTATTAGGTTTATATTTGGTTAATACGATTTCTTTATATACAAGTTCTGTATGTATGTCAGAGACACAGTTTTAAGGACATGGTCGCTTGAGAATTGATAGTGAATATGTTGAAAAACATTCAATTCCATTCACTCAAATTTCCTAACTGTTCATTGTTCAAGAAAAAACCTAAATCGAGGCCAGGTGATGCATTGATTGACTTTTAACATTGTTTTGTGTATGCATTATTACACATTAGGTCGTTTGCCTTTGGGGTTTTCGGCCTTAATTTGGGAGCATTATTGTTTATAGAAGTTGTCGCTACAGATGAAAAATGCATCCAAAAAAATCCCTGATCATTCTATATCGTAATAAGTGTCAAATAACTTCAATATGTTCTCGTAGTATAGTAATGCGTTGTTTTAAGTTGTTAGGCATACAAAGGGGCTTAGTCAAGATGCCTTAACAGTAGTGTATCTCTCTTTAATCGGCAGCTCATGTCTGTGTATCGTGGTCAGCAAGGAAGCATCTGGAGCGGACTATCTGTTTCCAGTTTTGAGGATGATGCGTCTTTCACTTGATCGGTCCATCTGGTTGGTGAACGGCCACGTGATCTTTTGCCTTCTGTGTCACCAACCACGATGAGTTTCTCCAAGTACTCAACGCCTCTGCGTATTGTATGGCCGAAATAAGATACGATTCGCTGTAGGCGAAATTTGACGAAGTCGACGTAGTTTTCTTTACTTCTAATAACTTAATTTGAACATATGTTGTGCAAAGAGAAACTTTTATTATAAAAGGCAGGTGCGATTGAAATCTTAGCAAAAAAAATTAAACCGACATAAAAACTAAGTTTGTAAAATTAAGTGACATTTTGCGTGCAATTATCGCTTGCCCTTGCAGGTGCACACAGAATAATAATTTATGAGAATATATACTTTATTAACAATTATATAACCTGTGTTTTTCCTTAGCAAATAATATACAAAGCTATATGTTTCTCACAACGATAATTCCCCACAGTAAATATTGTTGCGTATTTACAATAGTTAACCAATACGTTCAAATTGAAACAAATAAAACCTTTTTAAATGAAAACAATGCAAAATTAAAATTTTCAGTTACGTCATTTCCCACCGCGGCTGAAACGATAAACGGCCAATGCAACCGGACATTACGCCCTCATTTTTATTTGGCACATAGACAAAAACACCCTTTTTTCTTTACATAACGCACACAGCCGAAAATATATAACATACACAGGACCACTTATTATACTCATGATAAAATGTACACGCGATTTTGGCTTCTTTTTAAAACGAAACAAGGCCATATTGGTGTGTGATTTAAGCGTAAGCTGATTATCGCATGGAGGCTGGACAGTAGGCGTTCGATAATTAGTAAATGTTTTTTAAACAGAATTCCAAATTTGAAATGAAGTTTCATTCGGCTCGATTGTGATTCAAATTAATTGCTGCATTCGTATTTTCAAACAAAACATGTGATGCATTGTTTTTATTTTAATAAGTGTAAATTTTTTAATATTATTCCGTGACACTAATTTCCGTTAGTAAACTAATGTAAACATTACTATTATCCAGTACAAGATTCTTCAGTGCCTTTTCTCGCTGGATTCTTCACCGTACGAGGAAGTGTTTTGCGAACAGAGAATTGGTATTCAGATAGACATGACATCAAAGTTGAGAATAACCCGAGCAGTCTAACTCTCTTTTTAAGTTAAACAGAAGTTCGTTTTAGATATACATATTTATATTTCTTAATTTTGATATTCAGAGCAGTGTTGGCCTAGTGGCTTCATGCGACTCTCATCCCAGAGGTCGTGGGTTCGATCCCCGGCTGTGCATCAAAGGACTTTCATTCTATGCGCATTTAACATTCGCTGGAATGGTGAAGGAAAACATCGTAAAGTAACTGGCTAGTCTTAGATCAAAGTCGACGGCGTGTGTCAGGCACAACAGGCTGATCTCCTACTTGCCTATGACTTATTAGAATGAAAAATGACGATCAAAACAAATATTATTTATTTATAAAAATTTTGATGTGTGTAATCTATAATATTAACTCGGCCGGTCGTCATTTGACACTTGCTGTTTTGTTTCGCTTTTGGACGCATTTTGAATTTGATTGCATTTTTGCTAATTTTATTTATTAGTTACGTCCTCAATTTTATAATTTCTTACTGAGTGTTTATTTTAAAGGCAAAGTATTATTCGTATATTATCAGTCTAATAATATTGTTCACATACTACTTTCTCCATATCCTTACGACTGTCTATTCTTCATGTTAAAGAAAATATCGAAACGCGGTGTACTCCGGGCATGTTATTTTAAGATAAATAAAATTAAGTGATACAAGAGTTTCATTTGACCTCAATAATGTCAAAACTCGAGCATACCCAAGTGGTTACACACACCAAGAACCCAATCTTAAGGCCCTTTTAGATACTTTTCGTCTGACCATTATAACTTGACCTGTGCGTGCTCTTTGGACTTTTAGCGATTTAAGGCATTTTATAAACTCGCTTTCTTTGTTTATTCTTTAACATTTTTACAGAATATTATTAATAGAGCTTCAAGAGTATAAATTAAATATAGTGGAATATGAATTTAGACTTTCGTAAGCACATTTCTGCGCTTGTCTCTACTAACCTGGATGGTCTTTTGAACCTCTAGATTCACTTAACACTACAGAGAAAAAGAAAGAAGGGAATTACGAAATTACAGATTTCTCACTGTGTTTGAGCTTTTATATATTTTTAGTATCAAGTTAATTTTAGGTTGACACGTATATTTTATTTGAATCTTTATCATATTGGAAAATATATAATTTTCACAGGTTACTTTGTAAGGACTATCAATCTCAATGAAAATTTAGGACTGAAACAATTATTAAATTGATAACATCATCATAACACTACTATCAAACGTGTAGGATGTTGAGAAAAAGAAGAGGAAGTCAACCAGAAACTTGGGAAGATGAAATAAAAGGGATAGCAGGATATGAGAGACAAGTGAAAGAATTTGGAAGAAGGCCATCCAGATGTTGTGTATTTAACATAACATTTAAACTACAAGAAACATATAAATCAAGAGTTTAGTCTTAGTCGAGATACCCATCCAGAATTGAATTCCCGGCAAAATAATTAAAGGCTACCAAAAATAAAAAATGAAAGCGTTAAATAGCCCTGATTGAAGTCATAACCAGAAAATATCTAAATAATAAATAAAACTTTTCTCCTATACTCATAGGTAGTAAGATTTGGTGGATCGTTAAAACTGGTTGTGGTAGTTTTACAAAAACGGCCGAGGGCTCTCAAAGACTCGTTGAGCTAGACTCGAAGGGCAGAGGGTCGCGAGAACTGGATTACTCGGCAGACGATATATACCTTAGAAGGGCAATTGATGTATAGATCAGTTGCTAGGGAAGCTTTTTGAACAGCTGGTTGCTTTTTGGCTGTATGGGATTGTTTGTTGATTTTTAGGCTGACGTTTTTGGTGGGAATAGGTTTAATTTCTGTGTATTTATTTATTTAAGTTTATGACATCACACTACTATATCTACGGTATATGTTAAAAGCTATCTTATCTAAAATAATATGACGATTTTGGTTAACATAAATGATACAAAAAATTAAAAAATCACTAGTAATGGTTATTGTTAAAAAAGATAAATATTTCTAGCAAAACAGCGGATTATGTGTAAGATACTATATAATGTATAAAAAGAAAATACGCTTTTGACCAAGAAACATATTTTTAGTATAAAAATAAATGAATTGACGTTTTTTTATGTAATAGGAGATAAACGGCCAGGAGGTGCATTTGATGTTAAGTGATACCGTCGCCCATGGACACTCACTTTGCCAGAAGCCTCGCAAGTGCGTTGCCGGCCTTTTACGAGTTGAAAAAAAGATGTCAATTTTTAGGATTGTTAAAAAGATTTTTATTAAAACAAATATATTATAGTTCGTAGTCGCAGTTGGTCATGGCAATATTTGAGAAATATATAATGGGCGTTGGGCATATAAAATATTTGTCAAATAATATGTATAGTATATTACACAGAACATAATGTTGCATATAAAGAAATATATCTATGTAAACACAGAACATTACGTCCTGTTTGTTGAGTTTAATGTGATTATTATATTGCTACAGTATGAATAAAATCCATGGTTATATGTAATCTAATCATGGAAATAATTATTAATAGTTAATTGTTTGCGAATTGCAAAAGTCTTTGATTTCAACACCAGATACCCAGTATTTTCAATTGTCTTAACCTACATAGTAATAATAATTAAAAATTATAATTAGTTGTTAAGGTTGCTTCACTTCCGTGATTATGTTAAGAATATTTTTATTAATTATCTGTTAAAGTGCTATTTTAATTTGTTATTTTTAATAAAACAAACGCGCGTCTTAAAATACACTTAAAGGCATGAACAAGTACAATGTTATAGATAACTTAATATCATTTATAATTGTATACTGTAGTCTACAATTTTATTGATTTAATTTATTTTTTATAGAATGTTATTTGATATCAGTTAAAAATGTTAAATGTAATATGTCTAAAACATAACTTTAAATAAATTAGATAAACAAACATGAAATAAACCGATTAAGAATGTAGTTCCAAGAGAACACGTTTGTTATCGTTGACATTCACTTGTACTACGCCAACAAAACCCGTTTCCATAGACAACAATTCAAATATCGAATGCTATCGGTGCACACTAGCGCATTAGATGCGAGTTAGTGTGCGTTTTAGGGCTGCCCTCCACTGGATTATTGCCATTTCCGCAATACTAATAACCCTTTATTGGGTCGTGTGATTCATGTGTGAAAGGTGAAGCAAGATTTATACGCCTCTATATTTAGAGTAAACTATTCACTGCCGATATTGTAACATAATATAAACACAAATATTAGGACATAAAGTATATGTATTTAAAAAAAGAACTGAGCATCTAACAGTGCACAAAAATCAGGTGAAGATTGGAACTGTCTTTATGCTGAGTTCAGATGAGCTGATGATATACTGGGATCAGTATGCCTTCTATTGTGAAAACTCTGTCAAAATATAATGCTTAAATATGATATTGTTGAAGTTATACTTCTTTTGGCGCGTTAATGAAAAATTACGAGAGTAAATTTTTACGATGCGCGCGCACACCGTCACAAAAAACCGACAACCTGAAGTTAGCTATTAATAGTCAACATTTTAGTTTTTTTCTATTGTTAGTGTCGTTATTTCTACAAACGTAGAATAAAATTTTTGATAACATTTTTATTTTGTTACGCCAAAGAAGTATAACTTCTAACGCGTGTACATAAGTACACACACGTTTTTTATTCCTCTATTGATATAGCATAAAGCTAACTATTTTACAGTGTTTTAATCTTAAGATGATTCCCATGCATTCGAGTGGATCACAACCTTTAGCCATGCATGTGTGCGTCTATCCTTCCTTGACCTAGAGCCGCGACTATCGTCTCTAGGTCAGGACCACTACACACACTACACGATTCATCCAGTATAACCTGAGCTCCCATACCCCGCACACTATTCACACGGCCGACTAATGCAGGAACTATGAATATGCGAGCCGGGCTCTTTGTACACTGGACGTGGATACTCGGCTAGACGAGTCGTAGACGGATGCCACGCAATCTCGGTAATAGCGGTTTGAATTTCCAATGCTTTTAGGTCAGAATTCGAATACTTAAGTTTTAATTAACGTTGCGTGTTGTGTGGTATGGGGTTAAATTATGTTTGGGAATTTGTTTAAATCGCGAATTTATGTTAAATATTATATCAAAAGTAAAATAAATTTCGAAGCATTCCTTGCGTAAATTAGTGTTCAATTATTAGGTATATTACCTAACCTTATAATTATTTTATCAACCAAAGATTGGAATCATTCAAAATTGTACAATGAAACAAAACTTTGAACGGTCAGACAATACTTAACAACGCAACGCAAACTAAGATATCAGCTACCCAAAGAACGCACTTTTTTTACCCAACGCTTGTTCTCCTTCAGAGGCCCTTTCATCTTTAACCACCGTCTCAACCTGTCCTTTTCTTAAACGGAAAGTATTCCAATTGTGCTACAATAGTTTAATTATAAAATGTAACTGTTGTGTAGAAATTATTGTCAAGTACCAACATGTCAAAAAGAAGAGAATGGCTGCCCACAACTCAGGAAATCCTAGTGTGGGACACTTTTTTTTAATGTAATAAGAGGCAAACGGGCAGGGTCACCTGATGTTGAGTGATACCGCCGCCCATGGACACTCACATTGCCATAAAGCTCGCAAGTGCGTTGCCGGCCTTTTAAGAATTGGTACGCTCTTTTCTTGAAGGACCCTAAGTCGAATTAGTTCGGAAATACTTCAGTGGTTCCACATAGTGGTAGTGCCAATGTGATACGGATGGTATTCTACCTTGACGTTCTTTGTCTTTTTAACCGTATATCCTTTTTATGTGTAATACTGTTCTCTCTCTTCTTTCATTCTTTCATTACATCAACTAAAGGGATTCGAACTAAGTTAGACTTAGAAGGTTTATGGGTTGTGGCACAGAATAACTTAAAAAATATCAAAATTCTAATGACAAAGTCTAGACGATACAAATGTTCAGATAATAAAAAACCGGGTTTAAATTAAAAGTCCATAATTAAATAGTGCATGTAGATATAGAATTATCTAAAACCGGTACATTTTTAGTGCATTGATAATATTCTTGTGTAAGTCATATCGAATTCCGACTAATTCAAAACATTGCTGAATAAAAATCGTAATTATATTATATCAACGAGCAGGCACTGGTGATGAGAATCAAAATGAGACTCAGCAAGTACCAAGTCTCCTGTAATGTGATGTACGGGAGCCAGACTTAGCTGATCATAGCATTAGAATTTCGCTTTACACTGCCCATGGAAGCTGGAACGCAATTGCGTTTACCACCTAGACACTGATAAAAATAAACCGTTTTCTCTACTCCCAACTATTATGTATGAATGTGGACTCCGTTTTCGCACTAAGACATAAATTTAGTCAGTTGTGCTGTCTTTGCTAATACAGCCAGTCTATCTCCTTTCGGAGGGACCCCACTGTTCCGAGGATTTCTGTTCGTTGGGAAGACACAGCCATACTAGGACTACGTGGGTGACTGAATCCTCTGAAACTCGCTGTAACAGCGTCTGCCGTCACCTGTCCTAGTCCTAGTCCTGTACTGACAGGACTACGTCGAAGTTGCAGACAAAATTGTCAAGACTGGAAGGTCTCAGATTCTATATTCAAAATACCTGACGTAATTTTTACTAGTCCAAGGTTTAGAAGGAAGAACACACTGCATGTAAAGTCAGTGGTCATAGAATCATATGAATTACATGAATATATATGTTTTTTTTTAAATAGTTCTGGTCATGGTTCAATATCTGCCTAGGTTCACGGTTGCGATTCATAATAATAAAAATAAAAAGTCTTTTATTTCTTGAAAAATCATGGTAAACTCCTATAAGTTTTACTCAATAATATCTATTTTCTAATAAGTTTTCGAGAGCCCCTCCGCACATCCTTCAAGGATCTCCAGGTAACTCAGTGCATCCAGCTCAAGTCAGACGTTTCAATGTCACGCTTCCTTCAGTCTTAAAGTAATTGGTATTTATTTGTACTAGAAGCGTTCTTTATAACAAAACAATAGAGGCAATTCAGTGGACACCTGGATGTGTATATTATTTAATATTTAATAATAAATTTTCCATTATTTACAAAACGGAGCGCATTAATTTATTATTGTTCCGCTTGTCAAACAAGTGATAAATAAACACATTGCGCGATTGGACTTGCCTTGAATCGATTTAGAATTATTAAACTGAGTCATGACTTAACGATGTACTAGGTTCGCATAAACGTATAGGTATTAATAGTGCGTTGCCAAAGTCAAGGGTTGCTAATGCATCGGGGTGAACGACCGCCGAAACGCAGCAGGCGGCAAGGTCACACACACTAGTGCAAATACACACATAGATGACGGCCGTGAAATTAGAAATATTAGTGATGTGTTTGATTCGATAGTTTTTCGATAATTTTGTCATGTGTGAAGCTAAACACAAATCCAAATCAAATTGGGAATATTAAATAACTAAAATGGAACATATATAAGAAATTCAAAAATAATAAGCCCATGGATGGACACAGGTTTTATGTCATGCTATTTATAACAATAATTACTATTCAATATCGTACGCTGATGCAGTTAACACGAATGTCAACACACGGACATAGTAATGTTACCAATTTAGAATAACAATGAAGTATTTTATCACTGACATTCAGAAGTCAAAAGAATTATTTACAAGCAAGTACGCATCGGAAATTAAAAAGGGAATTTATTTTCAATCGGACGCATCAATTTAGAATAAACAATAAGGGTTTTCTAAGGCTAATTCTTGGAAATGGAAATGGGCACACCATATTGCAAGGTGTACAGATAAAAGATGGTCCGCCGAAGCCACCCGCTGGAGGGGACCTCCAGGAAAAAGAAACGTGGGAAGACCACAAAAGCGATAGGCTGACGACATAGTTAAGTTTTCTGGGGAGGAATGGGTGGTGGAAGCGAAGAATAGACTCAAATGGAAAGTTCAGGAGGAGGCCTTTACCCAATGGGACCCATGCAGAACACAAAGTAACGGAAATAACTAACGTAGACCAAGAGTATAATAACAAAACTAGCACCCATTTGATATGTAATTTTATTTAGTATGAAATTAAAGTTGCTTTATCATTAAAGCTTATTCTACTAAGTAAATATAATTTGGTTACATATATTCAGTGCAGTCCGCTTTTGGATTAGTCAAGGGCGTGAGTTGCATTATAATCAGTGCAATTTTAGAATGTACAACAATGTGTTACCATGAAGAAACAATCGTTTCCTGTACACACACATGCTAATTCTGTGTACGATCGCACAAAGATATAATGTTTTTTTCTTCGTCTGAATTTTAAATTAAATCGTAAATTTTGGCTTATAAAACATTTATTAATAAGCCATAAAACGATAATAAACAATTAAATTTGTTGGTAGCAATTAGCCTAGCCTTGAAACAGGAAAGTAAAATAGAATTACAAATTTAATGCAGTTATTTTAATCAAGTGTGTTGGACTAAAAAACACAATTATTATTCACTCGAAAGATCTCAAAGTTTTAAATATGTATTCAATACCAATGCAAACATACAAATATCCTCCGCCATCTTAGCCTTTGTTACAAGGCTAACCGGGTTATTTAATGTCTGATTCACGTCAAATCTAGAGAATAAAATTTATATCATTATTTAAACAGTTTGTTTATCGTTATTTCGTTCTATAATTAGTTAGAAAATTTCCGCATTGATTTACCAAGAATTGATGTTTATGTTCGCTGTTTTATTTTTAATTTCGTCGAAACGCTTGTGTAATAAGTATTGCTTATGACACTGTTTATATATAAGAGATATTACGTCAATATTTATATTATTCATTTGTTTTATAGTTTATCGATATCTTAGAACATCTCTACGCGTGCTATACGTCATGCACTAAATTACGCTAGTGTTTGCAATGAAATCGAGTTGGTTTATTTTCGTAATGTTAGGTTCAGAATGCTCTCGAGTAGACTCTGCTTTCGATAATACTGACAGCTGAATCAGAGATGCGCTTCGAAAAATATAAGAATATTTTCCATTCACATTCTGGGTCTTTAAATTTAATACTGTTTGGAAAAATTGATATGCAGGCGGACAAGATTTGTGTACTTTAATACTTAATATATAATATTTGTTTAAAAGACAAGGAATTTATGTGCCAATTGAGAACTAAGCAAAAAAACCTCAGAACATATTAAACGTTTTACTTTGAATTTTACGTAACGACACAGGAAAGGCTGTTATTTAAAAAAATACGTCCATGTTTATAATTCAAAATTAAATGTTACGATATGCTTCCAAAATTGGGCTTTTAAAAACAATTATTCATATTCGGAAAGCCCTTCAAGTACAAATAGAAAGCCGGCTCTAATTACGTTGAAATAATACATGAGCGGCCCACCATTGTTGTCAAAAAAAATTTAACAAAACTCCCAAAAAATGCAAATAGCATAAAACTTCCCGCGTAAAATAACGACCCAAGATGGCCGCTACTTAGATCCAGCCTTCTATTGGTTCGCTAGCTTTTAAATTTAAAAATGGAATGCACTGTCCTTGGCGCGGTGGGTTCGTTGACCTTCCGATGCATTTTGGCGGTTTCCGCTAAATTTGAAATGGCGTTAACGACTTAGGTTTTCGTTAATCAATTTTAGACTTTAATAACGCGGTGTAAGGTATGTTTTTGTTTAATTGCAGTAGGTGCATCAAGGCGAGCCAGACTCTATTGTCAAATGACTTTCAACTCTGCTTCTTGTTGTTAAGAGTTAGGTTGATTTTTGTCGTTTTTTTCTGCTCTCGTGTTTTAGGGATACCAATTCGTAAAGTGAAGGTATAGGGCGTGGTTTCCCTTGCACGCCGGTGAAGTCTTATCATACCACGAAGGTGAGCTAGACGTGGATTTTTTAATTTTTTCGCATTGCATTTGAGCAATTTACCGCTTAAAGTGAGTCTTTAAGGTTTCAGATTATAATTCAATGGATATCTTTAGCAGAATGAGTTATATAATTGTTATCCTTTTTAGCGTTTATGGAGTAAACGGCTTTTATGAAAATCATTTGGCGTTAAATCTTTTTCCCATTATAATCTGTTTCACGTTCCGTCTCTAGGGTATTTGCATTTAATTTCAAACATATTATGGTATAATATTTGCAGTAGGCGTTATGAAATGAAATCTTATATTCAAACCAGCGGTTTAAATCGAATTTCAAGACAATTATGCAGTATTTACAATATTCTTAATTTACTTTTGTAATAATGATAATAAATAATAATTATAAATCTCTTTTTATATATAAAATACTCGTGTCACAATGTTCGTTCCCATACTCCTTCGAAACGGCTCGTATTATAATAAAAAAATAAATTTTTTTTATGCATATTCAGTAAGTCTTAGAATCGGCTGCTATCTATATTTCAAACCCCTATGTGATAAGTGGTGTCCAACCCAATTTTTTTATTTTTTAGAATTTTCTTTTGTTTTTTTTATACAGCATACAAAAATCCATACAATGCTTAATTGTCACCCCTCTACGATCAACCCCTATTTTTTATTATAGTAGATAGTTATTTTTATTGAACTAAAAAAATATTTCCAAGAAATAAGATACATGGCAAAACGACGTTTGCCGGGTCAGCTAGTAGAATATAAAAACAAATTTAAAAAGTTTGGACCCTGTGGCAGTGTAACTTTAACACTGGCAGAATTTCCTTATGGCGATACTTATTCGTTGAGCGAGGAAAGCACCAGCTCTGGGGTCACCGGTACTATCTACCAGGCGCCAACTTAAATCTTTACTACAATTATTGATTCTGGTATTAATATACCAACATAATTATGGATAAATATTGTCCTAATTGCTCTGAAAGCCTTAACCAGCTTCTTTAGGCAACACATTAATTTGACGTGTAATTTATAGCCGTTTCCGAAGTGACTTTGGCCGAAAAGGCGCACTCGCCACTTGTTCGTTTAATTTTGTAGGTTTTTTTGCATGTACTAATTAATTTATTTCATCTCATTACGCTAAAAAGAGAGTATTTTGTTTATGGCTTCTTCTATCTTCTCTTTTTTATTAGATATAAATGGATATTGTTTAATAATTTAAGAATGTATACAGGAGCTGTTCGGATTAATAGCTGCAGCTGAGTTTTATCGTCGCACGTCGAGGCCGAATACGAAATTCCACCCGTATCACCTCGACGGCCGACGTTCCACAACTGAGCCACGCACGCACCACTATGTGGAACCAGCTGCCCACTGAAGTATTTCCGAACCAATTCGACTTAGGGTCCTTCAAGAGCGTACTAAATCTTAATAGATGGCTCGCGAGCCCTCTGGCATTGAGAGCGTCCATGGGCAAATCATTTAACATAAGATGAGCCTCCTGCCCAATTGCTCCCTGTTCTTTGAAAAAAAAGTAGTCGTCTGATCGTCATCCAGTTCATTTAACTGATTCCTGAATGAATCTGTCTCTATTTTTCTCATTTCTACGTCATGATAGATAATATATACTGCTATGTGCGCAATTTTACACTCGCTCGTACCGTGCAGGCAAAACACGTCAACCATGCTACGTATCCCTCTATATATGTGCCACATATAGTGAAAAGTTCCGATAAATATTTACATAAAAATCTTCACAAACACCAGTCGCCTTCCGCAGTCATTAAGTGTTATAAATAACAGAGGGGCATGGGAGGGGGTATGGGGAGCGTTTCGAAAGTTGCAACGTCACCTTGACCTCAATACATGCGTATGCGCATGCACTATTGACACATGTACTTGCCAGCTGCAGGTTACATTAAAAAACCCCTAACTTGCAGCACTAAGAGTCGACCGTTACATTATGTCTAATAGAAGATGACACATATATCTTTACTTACTAACTAAAATAGTTCAGTGTTATCTAAATCAGCTTAAGGATCTGTTAATGAACAACTCTGAGTAAGTCCGTCTAAATTTAAGAAATATATTTCTCATTACTTAGACCATTACAAAATTCACTTACATGAGGAAATATACTACCTAATACAACAACGCTTATTATTTAATTATGTATTACAATAGTAAGAACAACAGCAGGCAAGAAACAGAATACTTAGATAAAAGTACAGCCTACAACAGCGGAATGTTGGTTTTCATATCTGCTTTAGGGGAATCCCAAGGTTAACAAAGCGCTACTGGCATTATATTATACTTAGTCATAAATATCTTTATACATTGCGATATTAAAACAAGAGCATTCTAGAAGGGAGACCAGTGTTGGCCTAGTGGCTTCAGAGGCGACTACCATCCCTGAGGTCGTAGGTTCGATCCCCGGCTTTCTTTATGTGCGCATTTAACATTCGCTCGAACGGTGAGGGAAAATATCGTCAGGAAACCGGCTTGCCTTAGATACAAACAGCCGATGTCATATGTCAGCCACAGAAGGCTGATTGAACCTTTTAGTGAAAAAAAATGATCGCGAAACAGATTCAGACATCTGAGGCCCAGACCTAAAAAGGTTGTAGCGCCACTGATTTATTTATGAAACATCTTTCATAGTCTGTTGCGTCGCGGAGGCTTGAATACACCTTCTATCGTCTTGATCAGATAACTTTACAATATAACTGACGTCAAAGCTTGACGGTTTGACCTGTTGCTTAAGTTTCTATCAATATGTGTATGAGAAATTGTACAGTATATAATAATTGTTTAATAGAACAACAGCCTTCATTTATTTATAACTTTGATGTATAGCTTTAGCTTTGTTTTCCGAGCTAAAAAATTAAATGATTCTGTCTGTTTGAGACAAAACACAACTTTGATTAGACTGATTTAGTTCTTTTGATTTTCTTTATGGGGTAAGATTGATATTTAGTTACTAAATAAATTTTGAGACGTTTAAAATTACCTAATTTTCATATTTGCAGTTATATAATTGTAATCATTTTACGTACTTATAGACTATTATTAAGATAGGTAGGGGGATGGGGATTACGTCCCTTGGATAAGAATTAAAAGCGTGTTTTAATAATATCAGTCTCATAAAAACAGTAATGGCCTTATGGTAAGTTTTTGATGGAAAAATACGCCAGTGTTAAATATTTGAATAAACATCTTACAGCCCTCCTGGTTACGCGCACTAAGATATTATTATTATTAAATGCTTACACCCAGTATAATATATATAAACATTTGTTTAAGTAACATAACCTAACTTCATCTAATACATCAGATGTGCTGGTTTTGGAGGTCAGCGTGTCCTGTGATACATAGGACTCTTACAGCTGCTTCCATTATTTTCTAATGTTAGCTCTTCTTATCGAAGTTTTTCATCTATTCTCTTAATATCGTCTGCCCATCTCTTGCTCTGTCTTTCTCTTTTTCTTTTTCCATCTCGTGGTTGCCGTTCTTATATAATTATTGTCCATTTCAACCTGCTTTCTCTCGTCATGTGCCCGGTCCAGCGCCATTTCAATTGTCCTTTTTTTATAATGTTCTCTACTTTGATCGTTAATTTTATCTCTTTTCTTCTTTTGCTTTAGTGTGACACTCACCAGGCTTCTTTTCATTCCTCTTTGGCATGTTTTCAACTTAAAAATATGTTTCTGAGATCATGCCCAAGTCTCAAACTCAAATTCAAAATAACTTGATTCTTATAGGAACAAGTACACTTATAAACGTCAACAGAAAAGATGTTAAATTAATTCTAAATTTACATTCACTACCAGTTCGCAAGTCAAGGGCGTAGAGCGGGCAAGAAAGGCATTCCAGCCGTATGTGACACATAGTAAGCTACATAAGTTGAACACCTTTTTCTTAGCTATCATTGTGAAGTCTTTAGTTTTACGTACTACCTTAAGGGGCCAAAATCTCCTCCAGACAAGACACTCTTACTACAGGACACTAAGATAATATGTCAAAAGTCAAAATTCATTTATTCATATAGGTAAAACAATGTACACTTATGAACGTCAAAAGAGAAATATACATTAAATGTTTCTGATTTTAAATTTACTGACAGTTCTCAAATCAAGGGCGTAGAACGGAAGATAAGAACTGGCAATAAATTCTCCGCCACTCTTTTTGATCGCCTAGTTTTTTGTTTTACACAACGTTTGTCAGGAGCTGCAACCATTACATCATCTTCCACATGACATCTTAAGTAATAAATAATAATAAAATAAATTAAAAACAAAGATTTGTCCTCTATCAGAAGGACGCATGGTAAAATAGGAGTACGCACTTACATTCTCGTGGGAACAACACGCAAATACATAGTCGAAATAACTAACAAATGTATAGATTAGCATATAGTTCCTTTAAATTCATGGAATAGCTACAGCCTGCTACAAAACAGACAGTAGCTTCCGAAACCGAAACTTCAATATATGACTTAAACGCATACAATGCGTGACCAAGTTTTCGAAAAGCTAAGGTTTCGAAGGTGACGTCAAATCTAAGGATGGCAAATTTCCGTAATACCACCCGTGGACCAAGGCTAACCAGAATGCTGCATACAATAATTAAATTTACCTTCAAGGCGAACGAAATAATTTTTTATACCGGAAGTATAATTATTCATATGATTAGTGAGTTGTACCTTAAATGCATTTTATTATTACATGACACTTCGTGACGCCATCTTGTGCTTGGCGATCAAATTCTTTATTATCAAATAAGTATACTGAAACAAAGTTTCTTATGATAATATTTAAAAAAACCATTGGCGCTATAACATTTTAAGTCGGGGCCTCAGATTTCTGTATTTGTTTCATGATAATTTGTCAATCCAATGGGTAAGTGAGTGATCAGCGTCCTGAGTTCAACACACGTCGTAGACTTTTTGGGCCTCACGATGTTTTCCATCACCGTTCGAGCCAATGTTAAATGCGCACATCGACAGAACGCCCATTCGTGCACAGCCGGGGATCGAACCTACGACCTCAAGGATGAGAGTCACACACCGAAGCCAACACTGCTCTCTCAGATAGATATAATATCTATAGATTGTAATAGAATCTCTTATTATAAAAATAATAATAATATCATATGATATAGTATTACCCATTGACCTCCACAGATAACTATGATATTAACCGAATTCCACCCTAGAATAATGTTCGTAGTTTTAATAAAGAGCCCACATGTTTAGGCCTTGAAACCCTAGATTTATTGAAGTATCAATAAAAAGCATTCTACAAGTTGTACTCCAAGTCTAGACCACACTGGAAGCTGAGCTTACGCGCGCTATCTTCCGAATAAGTTATATGGCAAGGTTAATAATAATTTACCAGAACCATTAAAAGATCTTCCTACGAGAGTTTTTTAAAATCGACTTAATGGACTACTTTTGGAAAAAAAAAATTCTATTAATGATTATTTGCGTGAAACATTATGATTATTATTAATTTCACAACATTATAATATATTTTAATAATGTGGTGATATAGTGATAAAATAATGAAAATAAAGCGGAATTGACTATAATGATACGACTCATAATGTACACAAAGACAAATTTACAGGCCATTATGTGTGACTGAATATGCGAACTCCTCGATTGTACCACCATAACATTTTTGTACCATATTCTTGCAAATTAATTATTATTATTATAATTAAAAGTAGTTTTAATTTTGATGTTACTTACAATTTTTATTAACTTACACAAGCGTTTAAAAAGTATGGTAGCCTAATGGTTTCAACTTGGGGTCGTAAATTCGAGCCCCGGCTGTACACCAATGGAATTTCTGTGTATGTGCGCTCTTACACTCCCACGTATTTCGAAGGAAAACATCGCGAAGAAAGTAGCCTAAGACCAAATAGACAGTGTGTATCAGCCAAAAACTCAAACTCAAACTCAAAATAACTTTATTTATATGGGTAACCAAGTACACTTATGAATGTCAACAGAATAGATATTAAATTGATTCTAAATTTACATTTCACCAGTTCACAAGCCCTGGGCGTAAGCGGGCAACACAGAAGGTTGATCACCTACTTGCCTATTAGAAATAGTTACGGAGACTCAGAAATCTGAGGCCCAGAACTAAAAGGTTGTAGAGCCATAGCACCTAATATTTCTATCATTAAGAGATGAAATTTAAAATATACGTACAATATTAATTTATCTTCATAGCGAATGGGGCATTTCTGTATAAATTTTACGAACTCACAGATGAAATAGTGGGGGTTAGCGCCACTGGATCAATATTATATATGCACTAAGCTATGGAAACAGTCACTATCATAGCGGCCTGTCTCTGCTACGCTGGACATATTTTTTTTAAATTTAAAAGTATTGAACATCGGTCCAATAGTTTTTGCGTTGATTCGTTAAAAACAATATACAAATCCTTTTCCATAGTAAAAGTATAAACAAACGTATTACGAACTCATTACCTGTTAAAAAATATTTCAAAATGTCACTTTGTCCTTTTATAGCGTTATATAGCATTACCTGACCCATACACGTTACCCTTACAGATATAAAGTCAAGGACAGCTGGTAGAAAATATTTGTATCCTGTTCCCGCAAATAAATATGTGTACTGCGTCACACGTCGTGGTTATTGCCTATCAATAATAAGCGTATAGTTACTTGTCTTTTAGTCGAGCACTTTTTGGAGATGACTTAAAAAAACGTGTAGAGCATGACGTACAGAGTACAGCGAGAAAACGTTGAGGTATTTGCTAGTGCGGCTAATAAATGTACAGTCAGTTATTAGACAGCCAACCAACATAAAAAGTAAATTAAAAAACTACTTTCATATACAGTTGTCCTCCTAAACAAGCCGCTATGGTTACATTTATACAAACCACAGCGGTTTTGTAATGTAACATATCAAGATTTTATTATATTATCATATAAAATAAATAAAAAAAGTTCGTTTAAAAATATATGTTACCCTGATTTTAAGTCTATATGTATGCTAAAAACCAGTGGCGCTACAACTTTAAGGCATCAGATTTTTATATTTGTTTAGTAATCGTTTGTTTTCTCTAATAGGCAAGTACGTGTCTAGAAACATGTATAATGGGTTTAACGCTTGCATGTCGGTTTTCTTACGATATTTTATAACATGATAGACGATAGAAAGTCCATTGGTTCAAACCTACGACCTCGGGAGAAGAGGCCAACAGTAGGTACTCCAGAAGCAGTATGGAACATCACATTGATAAAATAAATAATAAATCATCTATGCCAAAGAAATAGAAAATCTTAGTTTTGAAAACACCCGCTCATAAGTTTTCCGTTTGACGAATACCCTAACGAGTGACATACCATAACACAAGAAAAGCTATTTTAAATATTTATTAAAAAACCTATTTTATTCAACAAAGTAAAGTGCAACGAGCGAAGTTACATAAGTTAATCATAAACTCATTCCGGTAGATTGAGTTAAAGCCTAAATCCCGAGTGGATAAGGGCTAAATGACATCATTGACGCGCTTTCGCCGTATCTATTTGTCGAGGCTAAGACCTTGCATACACTGCAAAAAGCGCAATAAGTTTCAACCAACAAACATCTTAGTACAAGGGTGTCCACACATCTGCTTTCTTAAGTGCATCTACTGTTTTTTTTATTGAACAGGGGGCAAACGGGCAGGAGGCTCACCTGGTGTTAAGCGATACCTATGGACACTCTCAATGCCAGAGTTATCGGCCTCTTAAGAATTGGTACGCATTGGATAGACAAAACAATTTCTTCATATAAAAATATATATGTGCAAGCTAAACCCACGACCAATATCGGTCCACATTGGTATTTAGAAAAACTATTACGATAGAATCTAGTGAGTCTAGGTTTCTTGTTCTTTTTGCGGTACAGGTACGGCAATTGTTTAAGATACGTGCAAAAAATTATTTGAAAAAATCTGTAAACAAAATTAAACATAATTGAGTACATTTTTATATAGATGCCTGAAACATCATATAAGCGCACTGGATATCCGGTATATCAGGTATGCTTTCTTTTTCCAGTAATAAAACTAAAACAAATTTACGAAGTCATCTATCAAAATAAAGTGTAACGGTAGTTTCAGAAAAAAACACTAGATAAACTAATAGGTGGTATGATTATTTATATACATAAGCTGTCAAATTTAATTTAATATTCTCAAAATCTTGTTTTCTTGTTCTTGTCAAATTCTTGTTGAGTTAGCAACGTCGAAAAGATGTCTAAATTTATATTTACTGCCACTTCCCTTAGTCTTAAGCGTTAAACAGAAAACAAGAACAGCGTGTCTTCGCCTTATTAGAGACTGTAAGTAGTTATACCGGACACTTTTTTATATTAGAAATCTTTATTAATAAATTAGGTTAGACTAAAATTACTTATTAGTTAGATCGTTATGTTCCATGATGTGAACTGCCAGTTCTCAAATCAAAGGCGTAGAATGGATTAGAAGAGGCAAGAAAAGCTAGATAGCATATTCAAGCAATTGCTTAATTTTTGCTTTTTTCTATTAAATTGCAGCATGCTGTTCGCCTGTAACATACATAGTTACAGCTTAATGTGTAGGCGCCCTTACACATCGCTCAGTTCGTTCAAGGCTGTCTGCAATGAATGCAAAGGGACGATGTTTTCCTCCTCATTTTAATAGATTTAGTGCATTCATACGCATTAACTTCCAAACTTTACTTTTTAAACTAAATATCGATCATTACTGCCTCTAGAAGGGAATAATCGAATGTAATAATCGAGTCATGTCACATATAAAATTAATCTAAGTACATAATATTATTTATAACCTATTTCCTCCACAAGAAAATATAATACGAAAATGTCTGAATTTATAAAAATTGTAAATTGTCAAATCAAAATCAATTTCATTATGTTATATTTGAAACCCCATGCAAAGCTTAGTTCGAAGTAAAAATACCGAAAACAAATATTGACAATATTAAGCATGTTTTACACATAATTATAGTTCTGCCAATTACAGAATTTTGTACCCAGGAACTTATTTCTTAATAGTGGCCTGGCGCACGACAGAACATTTATTTATTAAAATATATTAAATATAAATATCGCATACGTTTCTCAGAGATAAAACAGCATTCTAAGGGTGAAAGAATCACTAGTTTCTATCACAAATCTGTTTAGTAAATCATGAACTGTAATATATGAGATTGTTTGATCGAATAGAACCTAGAAGAAGGAAGGAGTAGGACGCTAAAGGAGCAATTGCCTCTTGTTGCGGATATATCAAACTGATTAAAAGAATAATTCCTATATTCTCGCCATCTGTGGTGTTTCTCCACTCCTGAATTTCCTCTGTGTGATTTCACAAGCCAGTGAAAGCTTTCTTTCGAAACAAGTAAGCCTAACATTGCATATTTAAACAATTTGTTTGTTATCTGATAGAATTCAGGATTCTAAAATTAGAAAGGGCACCAGTTTAGACCCCCAGTACCATATTTAAGGTTACCTCGCGGTAGTAATAGGTAGTTCCATTGGAGTTGAAATTAATTCATATACATAACGAATATTTAATTGGATAAATATGATTGCTTATGTTAAAAATTGGCTTTATAAAATCTGTGAAGAAAATGTTAAATGTATGTGGCTATAATTTATTAACTAGGAAGATCTTTCTCTGATATATATTGTGAAAATTTTCAAGCATAACAATTTCTGTTACTTTTATGTGAAGCGCAGGCGCATGCTATAGGCTTTGAGAAAAAAGCATACAAAATGGCGGCATCTCTCGTCAGTGCCTAGTCTCTGACGTCACGGGTCGACGTGTCCTTGTCCTGGCGTCTAGCTGAGTCCTTATTAAATTGTGATTTTAAAAAAGCAGTGTTTTCTTCTGTGTGCTTCTGTACAGGCTTTGTTAAGTGAATCGCGGTTCAGTTAAAATTTAGTTATTTGAAAAGACAAAGACAAATAGTAAAATAAATACATAAAATATTTTAAAGAAAAAAAAACACTTACCAAATAAAACGAACCAAAAAAACACAAATGTCCAAGAAACAAAATAAAAGTTCACCACACGAGTTCACCACACTGCAGCAGTCTTTTCGAATTGAATAAAAGATCATAAATCTATATTATTTTAATTATGTCATCTTCTGAAAGGTCTGGAATAGATAAAAATAAAAAAATCACTTTACCCGCCCACAAAGTCTTAAACAAAACGCCCGTAGATAATAATCGTTAAAAGAAAATTAAAATTTGAAATTCGAATTAGAATCCGACTAGAGCATCGCGCGCGCAGTTCTTTGTTATTCAAAAAATTGCGACGCACTGACTGTACTTATAAAGAGCCAGGAAGAACTATCGATGTAGACATTAAATACTTCTCAAAAATTACCAAAGAGCGTTTTGAAGCCAAAAAATCTAACCTAACCTAACCCTGTCGGGCGGGCGACTGGCGGGCGCGTAGGGGCCGCATTGCCAAATATTTTTTTTGCATCTCGGCCGAATTATGCACTTGTATGCGACTTACGTCCTCCCTTCATTGTAGTGGTGCGACATGTACCGATTGGGCATTTTTATGTCTTCTCCGTGTGTGCGTCACTCACACATAGAGCACCGACGAAATTATTATCAGTGTGTGCAAGTCGGCCCTTGCCGAAGTTTCTTCAAATTTTCTTCGTGTTATGTAAACATGGTGTATTTTTTGGATACTAAAATATTTAGGTGTAGCCTGGAGGGGTCAATAGCCGTATTTTTCGGGAACTGTGACTAATTTCGACAGAGGAATCTTTCGACGTCTGCAACAGAAGTCCATGTGTGCTCTGTGCAGTTTCGGTGTGAACACATAACGTCAAATTTAAAAAAAGAATTTCTCTGACAATATTGTAAACTTCCTTAAGCGAATGTTGTTTATTTTTGGAATAACTTGCATATTTCGATCGTATAAGCGTAAATTATATTGTGCCTTTCATTTATATTCAATAAATTAATTTCGTAAGATAATTTTATTATTACTTAATATTTAATAAGTAAATAAACTAATTTCTGATTACACTGTACTCCAATTGCATCTCGTTGCTCGTTTTTAATATAAACAGAGCAGATTTTTATAAATTTGTACTAACTAAACCTTTAATCGGGCTGAATAAAAAAGGTTTTAAGGGAAATTGGAGCAAAAAATTTGTAAAGGTCGTCGGGACATCAGAGGATTTAAAAATAGTGTACTCATAGGCCCACTATAATCGAATAAGGGAACGGTTCACGCGGCAAATTTCGATAGGAGTTTTATATTAAGGACTAGGACAGCACCTATGTATGTTTTACTTTATATATATTATTTAGAAGTTATATAACCATCATTATATTTATATACTATTAAGTACTGAACACAGATAACATGTTTTGTATGTTTGTATGAAATTTCAATTACGGCAAAAACTACAAGATTATTTAGATATTTTTCAGTATTTGTTCACCTTTAACTTTAATAGAAGTTATTATAATCATTAATATTAAATATATGGAGATATTTTACGACACCTCATTAATTTATTTAAATATTGATTTCATTGGCCATGAGGACACAAAAACATCTAATCTAGTATGTTTTTTCTTGAATATGGAATTTACGTTATATTTGACAAAAACTATAGCTGCTAAATGTATATGTAGTATGAACAATGTTTCATATAATAAGTAATTACTTATTAGAAGCAATAATTAAATTGTTATTTTATAAATACATTCAAATTATTAAAATCCGACTCAAGTAATTTATGAATGAATGTTATTACGATTCTGTCTGTAATTTTGGCATTATAGCTTACATGGCGTGATACGGCATGTTCCTTAAAATATAATTAGAAAGAAATCTTCGGAGTAATGTTTGAATAGCAACACATTTATAAAATACATATATACAAACAGTACATAACTGTCTGTATTCAAATTTGAATTCTAACAAATAAACAATAATTTTATTAAATTTGTTCTAACAATGCAGACATATCCGGGATATAAGCCGATATGTCGTGCATTAGAACGTTGGCTGTGGGTTGTCGTCCGATCGCCCTTGTTAGAAAGAGGACGATTGCATATAGCTAAAAATGTACAAAGATTACTAATACAGATGCGAACTTTAGCACTCACAACATTAAAGCTACAGCCACAGCAAATGACCCGAGATTACTTCCTTTATTAAGGTTCTCATCTTTTCAAATTTTATCTAATACAGGAAAAATTACATGTGCTTGTAAACGTCCCAATAATGTTTTTTTTTAATAACTAAGGCAATAATAATTAAAATAAAACACGAAAATAAATACTCGTACTTTTGTCGTTTATTATTATCCATCTGTTATGCGGCTGCGCCTGCTTTTGTGTGCTTGAAGGAACGTGAAACTCGGCCACACAGGTAACTTCCTATAGTAAATCACATCTTCTGAGAGATCAAAGACATCCTATATACAAAATGCTTTTGGAAAACGTTTCTTTTTATAAACTTAATAACCATTTGAGTATCTGCAACCTAATAATCGCCAAAATAAATATATATAATTTGGGGGACCTAAATATCGCTTTTAAATACTAGGGGCAGAGTTATATGTACAAGGTCCTGCTCCAGACAGAAACTAAAATGAATTTATTACTTTTCATAGAAATAAAAAATAAAATAAACCATAAAAATGTATTTATTAATTATAATTACATATGTACAATGTAGAATAAATCATTATCCCTCAGAGATATTTTAGAGAAATATTAAGTGTCAAACCGCTAGTAGTTATTAACGCTATCAACATACATTTATTTACTCTTTGCCGTCACAGGACACGCACACATATACAAACTGCGCGCGCGCAGGTTCGTAGACACCTTTTGTTTTGGGACATCTGTGATTAGGGATTGGCATTTTTAGGGTTTCAAAGAGTTGAGTATTATTTAGCATAGCTTTAGTGTTCAATGTATGTAAGATTATTTTACAACGTTTTGCTATGTTACGGCGTTGATACTTGTATTATTATTGAGACGAAAATTTTTGATAAATAATGAGCTGAACAATAGTTATTTTAGGAATAAAATGGGAAACCAGAACTTGGATTTTCAATTTGCAGTATAGTAGTAGATAAGTACCACAGCCACATAAATGAGCAGTGATGGCACAGTGGCTTCAGCGTGCGTCTCTCATCCCTGCAGATCCGATCCCCGGCTGTGCACCAATGGACTTTCTTTCTATATGCGCATTTAACATTCGTTCGAACGGTGAAGAAAAACATCGCGAGGAATCCGGCTGCCTTAGACCGAAAAAGTCGACGGCGTGTGTCAGGCACAGGAGGCTGATCACCTACTTGCCTATTAGGTTGACAAATGAACATTAAACAGATACAAAAATCTGAGTCCCAGACCAAAAAAAGGTTGTACTAGCACCACTGATTTATTTCAAATAAGTACCACAAAAGTACTTGAATTTTATAAACATTACAAAATGATTGTGTTATAAAACCATACTATAAATAGATTTTCTTTATGAAAACTTGAGGAAAACCTGTCAACATAGTACTTACACGTGTCAGTTCAATCACTCCTCGGTCAATCACTCAGTTTCCATGTGTATTTTTTGGGATTCAAATCTTTAGACAAGAAATTAAGTAAATAATTTTATATTTCTTGCTGTTCCCTAAATTAGTATTTCATTTGGTTTTTGCAGAATGCACACTTTTTTTTACTTGTAGGGTTGTTTGCCCTCAAAAAGCAACAAGTATAACCTATTTTAATAAAGTCAAAGTCAAATCAATTATTTAAATTAGGCATATTAAAAAGGCACTTTTGAAAGTCACAATTACAACTTAAAAATATTTAAAAAAAGAATCCAGTTGCCCCTTCCAAAAGGTTTCATCAAGGAGAAAACAAGAGAAAGAGAGGCAAGAAACTCCATACTTATTCTTTTAAAATAGTTTTTACATTACATTGATTTGATAAATGTGAAAACCTTTAACATGAAATTGTGTATTTTCAATAATAATTGTATCAGCAAGCTACTAAACGAACTCGTATTAGAATAACTTTTACACGAATTTGTGTAGATGTGATGTTCTATAATCAAAAAGTGTGTATCAATAATTTAACAGAAAACCAAAGGAATTCTAACTGTTTAAATTGGCGCAAATTCTAGCAATCATTCCTACGACCTTGCACATGCAAAGTCATCTCAATGACAACTAGCCAAATCTAACGTCGTACGACCTTACCGACCTTGGTCTAGACTCTAGGCGGACAGACAGACAAAAACATTGCGCTATAACTATAGCTGTGGTATCTGTGTGCATTTATAGAGAGCGTGTGTTGCATTTACGTGAATTGAATTTGTGTATAGTGTTTTACGAAGGTGATTAAAATTTAAAGGCATTTGTATGCCTATTACAGTATGGGATTTTTTTCAAAATTAATCAATTTGAATTTAGAACTTAATTATAAAATAATTGTTCTTAATATAATACTATTTTTACGGATATGAAATTATGTATGCCTATAAATTTACAACTATTTAACATAATTTTAAATTTATCCGACGTTTCGCGTGCTTTACAGCGTGCGTGGTCACTTTGACATCAATAATCGATTTATTTCTTAAATATATTTTTCTAGAGACTTGACTGCATTTGATCTACAGCTAGATTTGTTTTATTAACTATAAACTATCAAATATTTATAGTTTAGGAAGCGATACACTTATAGTCGGTAATGGTACCAAGAAGTTTGGACTATATGTCATGTGCGTTCCCCTTTTAGTAACATACAGAACATTTACGTTTTTTTATGTCACAGGACGGGCAGGAGGCTCACTTGATGTTAAGTGATACCTCCGCCCGTGGACACTCGCACTGCCAGAAGGCTTGCAAGCGCCGACCTTTTGAGAATTGGTACGCTTCTTTTCTTGAAGAACCCTAAGTCGAATTGGTCCGGAAATACTTCAGTGGGCAGCTGGTTCCTCATAGTGGTGGTGCGCGGAAGAAATTGCCTTAAGAAACGCTCAGTTATGGAGCGACGGACGTCAAGGTGATACGGATGGTATTTAATATGATTTGGGAAATAAATAATATATATATTAGATTAAGGATATGCCAGGCTCATCGCTCTATAACTCAAACAATGGCTATCATGTTTAGGAATTAGGAACCATTCGTAGAAGGCGCATAAAGTTGCTTGTCCAGTTTTTTCTAAGATTATAAAACAAATATTAGCGACACACACTAAATTATATTATATGTTATTAATATATCGGAAATGTAGCCGGGGCGTATATAATGTATCATGTTCTATTGTAAATTTTAGAGATAGAAAAAATCCCTGGACACAATGGCAGGGGAGTAGAGTATATTAATAAAAAAAATAAAAAAATATCGAAATTCTTAAATTGTGCATTAGACTAGTCGTTTAGTGGTAAAGCCCCGGTTTTGGAGCAGCTACGTACGGTGAAGGATAATCTTCCTGAGGAAACCAGGTTGCAAGACGTGTGCCTGACGACGCCCCATCCAGTTCACAACCTCCTCAACTAAAAGGTATTAAAAACACGAAGTCCCTAAAAATATTGTTGAATGCTTTAAGAAATATTCATAGTTTTAAGAGGAATGTTTTAAAAATATTATGGAAAATTGTGCTTTTAAAGCAAAAATTAAAATTTGTTTTCTCAAAATCGTTTATTAAAACCTAAACATAACAATCAAATATACAGTATTTACAATTTGGTATTTGCCGTGGGGTTCAAGTGCACAGGCACTTGTACCGGTGACCCCAGAGCTGGTGCTTTGCTTGCTTAGCGAATAAGTATCGCAATACAGCGAGGAAATGCTGCCAGCGTTAAAGGTACACTCTGCTACAGGGACCAAACTTTTGAAATTGGTTTTAATTTCTATTATATTCTTAGTTTTATTACTTTACGTTTTATTCACTAACATGGGTTTCCTTCCTTTTATGTCTGTTCCATTGGCCCATGTGCCAACTTCCCCATCATGTAAAGAATTTTTTTGAAGAAAACTTTTCAACGGTATTTGGGAACGATATGTTTGCGCATCCCCGGAAATATGGAGCTTTGTATATTCGCGCCCAACCTTTAGAGAGCTGGAATTTCTATCACTGTCTTTGAAGCCCTCGGAACAGCTAGTAATTATATAGGGTCAAACGCACAATACAAAACATAGAATAATTTATATCTAATACTGAGTTATGAGGGCAATTTCTTCCTAAACCTTGCAATGCAATTTGAAAATGTTTAATTAATAAATTCATAGCATTTTCAATACTTCCAGGGAACAGTGTTATCCTAGTAGCTTCAGTGTGCGTCTCTCATCCCCGAGGCCGTAACTTCGAACCTCAGCTACCTTTAACACTCGGAAGGATTCAAACGGTCTTTCTCCATATTAATACTCACTCGTATGCCGAAGGGAAACATCGTGAGGAACCTTTAGCCTTCACACTTAACGTTGACGGCGTGCGTCAGATCACCTTAAAATAAACATCTTTGCCATTTACTAAGGAGCAGAGTCTCTGGCTTGTTCTTTTCATACCAGGGAATGGGAAAAACAATTTCGTTTCTAAATACCGTTACAACAGTTAAAATAGACTTAGTTTGGCGAAAGTGTTTCAGTGGATAAATGTTTTTGTATATTTTTTATTCACTTGAGTTGTGTAAAAGAGGAACACAAATCTTTTAAAATAATTTATTTCATAAAACGTCAAAGTGGCATCGTAATCTACCGAACGTTACTATGTTAATACACATTAATATATTAATTAAATGTATTGACACAGCTGCTGTTGTTTTTCAAATAACAAGGTTATTTTCAATACATAATGCACAGCTTTTAAATAACTGTCAAGGGAAAAGGATAGCCATTATTGTTAAAACAGTTTAAGCATTTCCTACGTAGGAGATATTTTATTCTAGATTTTTTTTATTATCAACTACTGTACCTACATATATTTGTTTCGGGAACTGTTTATTTTATTTTAAAAAGGCACGCTAACAAAACACCTACAAACACTTACAGAGAACACACGACATAGACACAATACTGCATGTATTGTGTTTTTGTGTTGTGCATCAATAACAAGAGTGCACAACATTTAAAGGGTGTTACAATGAGAAAAGAGAAAAAATAAATATATTGTTTGGTTTTTTTGCCAAAAGTGCACAACATTTAAAGGGAAACATTAAAATATATTTTTTGTTTTTAGATATTTTTTTCATTTTTTATGAGAAAAGAGAAAAAAACATACAAACCCCACACTCTAAACCCCCCGAGAAAAACCCCTTTTTTTTTAAAAATGGAAAAAAAAGAAAAAAGGGGGCGCCGCGGGGGGGGTTATACAATAAAAATAAGTAATACAAATATGCAATTTAAACATTTTATATATTTCTACTTTGCAATTGTTATTGTTGTTGACGGTGGCAATATCTTAACGCTTTTAAGTAAAATTAGTTTCACTAACCTACACCAACGTCACAAGAGCTGACCTTGACTGGTGGCGTCACCTTGGTCCGGTCGCTCTACCCACATCTATTATGCATGACGCATTCTATTTGAAAATCAATTGAGTCGTAGCGGTTCTAAAGTATATTCCTGGATTTCGAAGGATGATTTTTAATAAGGTTTTATAACAGCAACATCTCTCCATAGTGTGTCTCATTTTTATATTTTTGAATTCAACTGAAAAATCTATGTAAACTTATGTTTTTTTTGATCGATTCCCGACGAAACACGATTGTTTTGACATTGAAAATATATAACGCCGATTGTCAGAAATAGACGCAGAAATGTACGCACCATATCTCATGAGTTGCGGGATTTAATACGCGGATAATATCTCTGGAATTCACGGATTCTAGTAATCCAATATTTTTGCACTGGGTCACACAGGAAACACAAAGTCATAACCCAGGATATTATTGAACAATCGATAGAGAAACCAATTTTAATAAAATTGTTTTTATCGGTGATATGGTAATTACGTGGAAATATTTGTTCACTAAACACGTGTTGTTTGGTAAATCGTACAAATTAGAATGTAATATTCATAATATAATTCAAAAACAGAGAAATCAGACTACTTAACAGTGACTCTGGCGTAACTTATTGTTAATTTTAAAACCATTATTTTCTGAAATAACTTATGTATTTAAGTGACAAATACATTTTAACTATGGGGGATTATCACGTAGCAATATAACGAATAATAAGGTTATATGTACATGTTGCTTATCGATAATAAATGATAGAGCTTTACATCGAAACGTCGGCTAAACGAATTTGTTACCATAGTTACGATGCTATTTACATTTATTTACACAGGATGGTAACACTTCTTCGTTGTCTACTAAATTTCGTACCTGTCATGAAAAGCCCTAACTTGACGATGCTTGCTGCCTCAACTCCACTGCATCCTCTACTTGTTTCATTGCTGAGATGATGAGACCCATAAATGTCTTAATTTGGTCAGACTAACTATAGTAGTACGGATCGACCCCGACTTCTCTCCACCATCACCAGCTTGTCGAGACTATTCGGTCCTGTCCAGGAAATATGGTCAATGTATCTAAGCACCCGTTTGCAAATGATAGTTGACTCAAATGTTGTTGAGAATGGATTTATTACCTAATTAAAACTTACCAAAGTATTATTAGTATACAGATACATGATGCGTCGTCTTGGATCTTTGGTCATCATAATCCTTCCGTCAATATTATCTTCCTAGGTAATCTAGGTAGGTAGGTAGGTTGGTGAAAACTTACCTTTTTATGTCCTAAATACGCTGTAATTTATTTGATTTGAAATATTTATTTTTTCAGGTTATTTTGAATTAATATCGAAAAAGCACCCTAATTTTCAATTGAAAATTCACCCCTCAAATATCTGCTTTTTCCAAAAAGTTGGTGTAGTTTCTGTTCGTTTCCTTTCATTTTTAAAATATTCATCTCCTTTTCCAATGGGTTTCAAACTACTATTATTTTTTTGGTTTCAAAAATTATCGACCCTGGTCTAATGTGAGTGTCCATGGGTGGCGATATCACTTAACATCAGGTATCAGCCTCCAGCCAGTTTGCCTCCTGTTACATAAAAAAAATAGTACTGATTAAAAGAATAGTTGATACCAAATATGTATTGAAGTAAGAACGAAAAGTGTTTGTCATTTTAATTGCATCTAAAAGACCGTCATCAGACAACCTTCGGCATAATGTCGTTGACTCCAGCCAATAGACCAGTCGAATACTAAATAGTTTTTACAAAACGTCTAATTCTTACACGTACGACTACGTAAATATAAGTGCCATATACCTAATTCCTGTATCTTAGCTTTATAATTCAGCATATAAATACAACAAAATTTAAATTTTTATAAAAGCTTTAAGATGAATTCTGTACCTCACATTGTCTAAAACGTGCCAGATTTCCAAGGTTGCTTTTCTTCAGTGTCCAATATTAATTTGGGTACATAGATAATTCAATGATGCAATGTTATAAAGCCGCTTCTTAAGTCACATCTTGTTTGTACAATTGGCGATAGCAGGTAGAAATATAAACCAAAAGGCTTCCTAAACTATAGAGCAGTGTTGGCCTAGTGGCTTCAACGTGTGACTTTCATCCAAGAGGTAGGTTCGATTCTCGGCTGTTCACCAATGGACTTTCTATCTATGTGCGCATTTAACATTCACTCGAACGGTGAAGGAAAACATCGTGAGGAAATGGGCTTGCTTTAGAACAGAAAATCGACGGCGTTGGTCAAAGGAGGCTGATCACCTAATTCCCTTTTTAGATTGATGATCTTGAAACAGATACAGAAATCTGAGGCTAAGACCTAAAAAGGTTGTAGCGCCACTTGTTTCGACACACAGGAATTCCTGTATACCACTTAAGGCTGGTGTTGACAACTACCTTATCGGAGAGGAACTTAATCCTCTCCGGGTTTGCTACCTTGACATGACCCTTGGCACTGCTTTCCACAGAGACCTGGGTTACGGTACCAGGCTATCGTAGTACGAACATCATTTGAAACATGACATTTTAACAACCATAAGTATTTGTTATTATTTTATTACGTTTTAAGATCATAATTTACGGATTGGAATTAAAACTAGATATTGACTACTACAGAAAGAAATGACGTTATATCAACATCTGGAATTTTGCGACTCGTAACTCGCTATTTCCGTTGGCCTAGCGCCTAGTCATGACCTACCGCACTCGAGTCTAGGGTGACCGGAACGACCTCTATCGTTCATTCACATATGACTCACTTCATTCGCTAGAATTCGTACTTGAAACTATTTCACTGGGATGTTTAGTTAAACAATAATTGATGGCGTAAAAAATCCCATTGAGTATGTTATTGGTCTACTCAGAGTGGATACGAAACATTATTTTTAGTTTGGTTCTGATGCAGTCAGTCCTAAGGGTCAACCGCGAAGAATAAAAATCATTTATTTGTACTATTACATTTGTTATTTATTTTTTTATCAGTGTACAGCTACTTATTACACAACATCCAAACAATTACATTATACAAAAAGCCAAAAATGGAATACATATTCAAACATTAACATAAAACTGATACAAAAATATAGATATATCAAATCCAATCAAAATCAACAAACTCTCCGTCTTTCTATATATTTCTTTTTTGACGTTCATAAGGTACATTGTGTTTCCTATATGAATAAATGAATTTGATTTTTGATTTGATATATTATATAGTTGTAGATGCATTGATCATAATATGTTCAATATAAAATAAAATAATATTTTATAATTAATATGGTGATGGTCTCCTAATTTCTACATTAAGAGCACTGAAAAATAAATCGCCATATGGTGTTATTATTGTATTGATATATTTATTCTACAAAATAATATAATAAAATCATAATATGTGACATTAGAAAACCGCTGTGGTTTGTATAAATAACCAATAACCATAGCAGCATAGAATTAATATAGACAATAGAATTATGGTCGGAAACTTTAATATTCGAATGTCGTCATTTCAAGTTCAATAAACAAATAATTTTCATTTAAATTCACGTAAGACCTTGATACAGCACTATAAAAAGATAGAGTCAAACTCCTCAGTTTTTGTGTGCTTGTATCATGTTAGTAGGTGTAAATGACCTACAGGTCATTGCGGTCGCAATAGACGTTTTGGTGAGGCAGTCACACATAGATGTGTTAGTGTGACATTGGGACATATATTGTGCAATTGACAAACATGTATTTGAATTATTATTTTACTTAATTGATTCAAAAGTGTTAGCCCAGCGGACGAGCGGACAACGGAAGTTGTGACTTCAAACCCTGGCTGGGCACTGATTAGATTTTTCTAATCATTAGGACACAGTTCTCATGTTAAAATAAAACAAAGTAGGTTTAATTACATTATCGGAAAAAATATAGACTATGTTGTTGTTGTTAAAAATAAAAAATTTAAAATTATTTTTAAAAAAAAAAAAAAAAAAAAAAAAAAAAAAAAAAAAAATTTTAAAAAAAAAAAAAAAAAAAAAAAAAAAAAAAAAAAAAAAAAAAAAAAAAAAAAAAAAAAAAAAAAAAAAAAAAAAAAAAAAAAAAAAAAAAAAAAAAAAAAAAAAAAAAAAAAAAAAAAAAAAAAAAAAAAAAAAAAAAAAAAAAAAAAAAAAAAAAAAAAAAAAAAAAAAAAAAATTTATAAAAAAAAAAAAAAAAAAAAAAAAAAAAAAAAAAAAAAAAAAAAAAAAAAAAAAAAAAAAAAAAAAAAAAAAAAAAAAAAAAAAAAAAAAAAAAAAAAAAAAAAAAAAAAAAAAAAAAAAAAAAAAAAAAAAAAAAAAAAAAAAAAAAAAAAAAAAAAAAAAAAAAAAAAAAAAAAAAAAAAAAAAAAAAAAAAAAAAAAAAAAAAAAAAATACACATAGGTAAAATAGCATTATATTATAGTTACGAATTTGAAAACATTCCAGTGGTTTTTCAGCTTAATACAAACATACAAAAACACAAATTAAAACACCGGCAACGCACTCGCGAGCGCTCTGGCATTGAGAGTGTCCAATGGCGGCGGATAGCAGGTAAGACTCCTGCCCGTTTACCCTGTTGTATTAAATAAAATACATCTTGCATGCTTATTCATCTTAGATACGTACTTTGCAATTAAAATAAGAATTAAATTCAATATAATATAAGATTGCTTATATGATAATATTTACGGGTACATCCTAAGTTATTTTCCAAGGTTCTAGAATGATAATCAAGGTGAATAAACCATAAAATTGAACTGACGAATTAAAACCTCACAAAAAGTAACGCTACTTACCAAGCGAGTCGATAAACTTTATAACGTTTGAATAGTTAATTTTGGTTTTCACGTCTTCATTTTTATAAATTAAAAAGTTAATAATTATTTACAGATCCAAGCACAAATTCAACAAGTATTTAAAACAGTATAACTGTTTACGGTGTGCTGCAATATAAGATTAAGATCACATAAACTGACATCTTCTTCTTTTGGTGGATCTCCATTACTGAAGGATGGACGTTAGTCGTGAAGCGTGTCTTGTTCTGTGCCACACGCAGCAACTCTTCCGCAATCGCAATTCCCGTCCAGTCCCTTACATTACGAAAGAATATTTTTTTCATTCTACCAACACGCCGTTTAAACATGTATGACTTATAGGTTCGAGGAATTTGAGGACAAAAAACATGTACCTACCTAAATTTTGTTTGGCATTTTAACATAAAATAAGATAGGCTATAAGTCGTATAAAAATATTATCGGACTCGAAACGTCGACAGTAGATAACAAGTGTTTAGAAATACGAAAGCCAAGGCTAAGACCGTCGCCTAGACGTTGGCTAGGTCAGGTTCGTAGCCTAGATATGGTGCGTTCAACTGTTGTTGACGTAATATTTTCTACAGGTTAAAACTAGAATAATGTGTACACTAGCTGCCGATGCTTACTGCCAATTTGTTGTCAATATAGACTTACTTCCTGGTAAAAGTGTGGACTAATCTTAGTATTATTTAGTATTTTCGTGGATAACAGAATTAACCTCATTGTCAAGGAGCATTCGTTATATAAAGACTGTGTTAAATCTTTTTTTATGTAAAATCTCTCTCTGGGTCGGTAATTCATTTGGAGTGTGGCGCAAATGATGCACAGCATACGTTAGAGGGTTGTCCGCAGTGGTCTCGGCTACGTCATAATCTTTGTTCTGTGGTGGGTAATCTTGCTTTGCCTTGTATTGTACAAAAAATGGTCGGCAATGTCGAGGTATGGAATGCAGTGGTATCCTTCTGTGAGCATGTTATGTAATAGAAGGTGACAGCAGAACGAGAGAGGGAGAGCTTTAGGACGAATACTAGGGGTAGAAGACGGGGAGTAAATAGGAGAAGATGACCCCGGAGCCTCTGTAACGCGGCTTTGTAGGAACTACTTGAGGTGGTTTTAGTGGGTATTGCTCACCCAGTCTCTGAATAGCAGAGATTTTGGCGTGGGTCGAGTCCCACATACCCCAGCAACTTTTGATGCGCAAATGCATTTCCACCTCGGATATCAAACAAAAAAAGGGTCGGTAATTCATGTCGGAGTGTCGCGGTCAACTGTATAGTGACATCCGGTGCGAATAATTTTCCTCCACCAATGTTGGATCTGCGCTTTCTATACAACTGTGTATAGTTGAGGACGACAAGACTTGATCAGTCCACCTCATTGGCGAACGTCCACGCGATTGGCTTCGGTGAATATCTTAGCTTTGCAAAGCTTATAAGCTCTGCATAAAGCACAGCACTCGTATTTGTCCTCCTAAAGCATGATTGTTTCACCAATCATAAAGAGGGCGGGAATGTATTTAGACAACTTTATAGGTTACTAGCTGACCCGGCAAACGTCATTTTGCCATATACTTCTAGGAAACATTTTTTTAGTTCAATAAAAATAACTATCTACTATAATAAAAAATAGGGGTTGATTGTAGAGGGGTGACAATTAAGGGTTGTATGTATTTTTGTATGCTGTATCATAAAAAAATAAAAACAAAAAGTTTTGTCTAAAATATAAAAATTTAGGGTTGGGACCACTCTTAACATTTACAGAGATGAAAAATATATGTTGTCCGATTCTCAGACTTACTGAATATGCATAAATATTTTCATAATAATTGGTCTAGCCGTTTCGGAGGAGTATGGGAACGAACATTGTGACACGAGAATTGTATTTATAGGTTATATTTGAAAAATATATATTTTTGTAAAAAAAATTATGTAGGTTAATTGGTGTTATTGGATAATTAATGTGTCGTTCTATCGCATTAGTAATAACTGTAAAGATAGAATAATGATGTGGAATAAATAAATAAATAAAAAAAACAAAATCCAAATAAATATTTTAAAAGACTTTATAACGTAATGTAATCTATTTAGTTAAGAAAACAACCAACGAAAGCTATTTGTACATACAAATACATTTAACAAAAACAACTATTTCACAAAGGATTGAAAAACGTTATTTGAAAAAATTAACACAAGCTCAAAATAACATCTAAAAAATTTAAATAAACTCGAATTAAAGAGCCATTGACCTCATGAAGGTAGACGTAGAATATTCATGTTTATAATTATTCTCATGTATTTAATCACTAAACATTTTTAAATGCGGCCCTAATTAAAGCCGTAGTCATGCTTTAATTATCAGAATAAAATAATATCAGGTTTGTATTAATGTGCTTAGACAACCAATCACAATGACAATAATTAATAATAAAAAACAAAATTCATACAGCGGGTTGACATTCGAACACCTGAGTACTCGGAGATTTTGGGTTCGATGCCTATCGAAACAATAATTGGGTCGCTAATATTTCAGATACTTTTACACTAAAACCCATTTATATTTCTATGACATGTTTTTAGGTTTCTGTGTGCCATTTCATTTCAAATAAAAACAACTAAAGAGTCACCAAAATATATTTGTTGACGCGAAAAAGATAAATTTTCCATAACTACGTCTGAATATCTTAGAAATGGTAATGGCCGACCGGCCGTGAACCACAATAAATCCATTCCTATATAGACCTTGATTTAATACCTAAACCACGTCATATTATTGTTTTCGATCATTATAGAAACATATATTTATAGTAGAAATAATTAACTGCTATTGAAAATGTGGCGTAAAAGATTTTTGTGACGTCTTATTGACAATGTACAAGTATTTTGAGCGTTTTTAAGGCACTTTTTGCCGCGCACCACCACTATGTAGAACCAACTGCCCACTTTTTGTTAGGGTACTTCAAAAAAAGAACGCATTAGTCCTTAAAATGCCGGCAACGCAATTGCGAACTTCCTGGCAATGTGAGTGTCCATGGGCGGCGGTATCCTGCCCGTTTGGGCCTGTAATATAAAAGAAAACTGCATTAAATTAATTAGCAAACAATCTAAACAGGTAATCGAAGAAAAAATAATTTTGACAATATTAAATTGAATAAAAATTACTTTTTGATCAACAGAAATGTTTGGGCGGCTGTATCTTTCTATGTCAACCCAAAATAGGTCACCACTTCTTCAAGTCGTAGCCGTTATTGTCAATTAATAGGATTCCCAAAGAAACTAAAATAGGAAGACGCTTTTTTAGTTTATAATAGAAATTATGATCACATAAAACCCGGACCCACTCATATATGTTTCAATCGCCATTATTCCTAAATTCAAAAGTTTAATATAAAATTTTGTGCCCCCAAAAAGGCCCCTCCTAGTGCAATTCTGGCACTGATACCTAGAAAAACAACAACGCTAAAAATATATAAACTGTTCTAGTGTGTGTGTGCCTGCCTCAAGGAATCTTCTATTGCGTCCGCGTTGACCTTGAGGTCATTCACATTATTTTGGCTACAACTAATGCAGAAGTGACCAGTTTTTGCTACAAAATATTATACGTGGGCTTGAAATGGCAAGTAATTTGAAATGTATATCGTGTACACAATAAAAATGTTTTGTTTTATTTAAACATTTTATTTCTCTAGGGTTATTTCAACTTCAAGAAAAGAGCGAACCAATTCTTAAAAAGCCGGCAACGCAAATTTATTTTATTATTATTAATTACTTAAGATGTCATGTGGACCATGGTGTAATGGTTGCAGCTCCTTACAAACATTGTGTAAAACAAAAAACTTGGCGATTAAAAAGAGTGGCGGAGAGTTTATTGCCAGTTCTTCTCTTCCGTTCTACGCCTTTGATTTGAAAACTGGCAGTAATTGTTAAATTAGAAGCATTTAATGTATATATATTTACCTATATAAAAAGAAAAATAATCAATGGGCGGTATCACTTAACATCAGGTGAGCGTCCTGCCCGTTTGCCTCCAATTACATTAAAAAAATCTAATTTCATAGGAGATTACTGGGGAATCCCCACGTTCTTAACCAATGGACATTAGAGTAATAAATTAGATCATATCTAACATTTTTGTTTTAAATGTGTTTATTTCTTAAGACAATGCATTATAATGTATAAGATTTGGGCCCTTTTAAGTAAAATCACCTGTCAGGGTTATATTAGAATAGCAAAGTAATAAAAAGTTATCAGATAGAAATCGAACCCACGAAGTGCTAGACGATGGTGAAGATTAGAAATGTCAGTGCGCACGAAGTCAAGGACGAAACGTGACTGATGCATATCAGTTTTTGTTGACAGTCAATTGTAGGAGTAAGAAATATTATTATTCGTCGGCCCAGAAAATACTTATATTCCTAATGACCTGGAATTGATTAATAATATCCGATTAAACAAACCGTTTAATTATACTTCGATTATAAAATTGATTATCATACTATTGTCCGAATTTCGTCTCCATAGTCTGGTAATCTCATTTTAATATTTAATTCCTTATTTTAAAAAAAACTTCAATTTTATTGTGTATGTTTCACATGTGCAAGAGAAGTGTTGGGCTTCACCGTGCTCTCATCCGTGAGGTAGTAGGTTCAATCCCCGGCTGTGCACTAATGGACCTTCTATGTGCGCATTTAACATTCGCTCGAACGGTGATGGAAAATATCGTAAGGAAACCGGCTTGCCTTAGACCCCAAAACTCGATGGCGTGTGTCAGGCACAGGCTGATCACCTACTTGCCTATTAGATTGACAAATGATCATGAAAAAGATTCAGAAATCTGAAGCCCAGACCTAAAAAGGTAGCGCCACTGATTTATTTATTTTATTTTTCACATGTGTACAAAACTATCTATAAATAAACACACATACTGTATGGTTCGTTCGTAAACAAAATAACATGCATAAAATTTTAATTAAAGAATAACATCTTACATATCGATAGACACAAACTACGCAGCAGATTCAAACTGCAAGTAGCGAACGGGGTCATCGCTCTGGCGAGCGTCACCCCCAAAATACTGAACTGTGAATACTAAATACTGCATCTAGATACATCGCGCTGCCTGTGGGCTGGATCAACCGCATCTCAGCGCTAGTTACACAGCGAGACATGTAATGAGGAACGAACATATTGATCATTAGTCGTCAGATGTTTATGCCAAAATTTCACCTATTTTTCCTTACCTCAACCGAGTTTAGATACATGTCAACATATTTATTTATAAGAAATCTCATAGCTACACATATACATAGTATAAAAGAAAACACAGACAATATACAAAGCCAAAACATATTACATTGTTAAACCAAATTTATACGAAACAGAAAACGTAAGTCAAATAATAGATATAAAGAAGAAAACTGAAATTAAACATTAAACAAACTGTAACTTAATATTTTAAAGAAAAATAAATTGTTACTATTGCTAAATAAATTCAAAGTCTTCTCGCTTTCTAAATATTTCCTCAAACTCTCTTTGGTAAGGTGAAAAATGTCTAAATCTTCAAAAAACTTGATACATTGGCGAATTACGCAGATAATTCGTGTTCATACAAGGCACATGGAACAATTATTGTGAATATCTTGTCGCATACGGAGGTATTCCTAAAGAAATTAACGACAGCAAATAGGGGCTATCTATCCGCCCAAATATGGGATATATTAATTTAAATCAAATCAATCCCTCAAAAATCATCTAAAACGTCAAACACACTCACTTTTAGAGGATACATACATATAGATGAAATTGATTACCTCCTTTTGAAGGCGATTATAAAACATTGATAAACATTTTTCATATACAAATAGGGATGGACTGCATCAATCAGAGCTTATGTGACATGACATGATGAAAGGACGGACCAGCAAAAATCTTTCTAGTAATATATCATATATTGTCATGACATGCGACTATATACTGGTTAATAATTTACTAGGATATTCATTATTTGAGGTAACAATAGTTATTAGTAAATTGACAAAGATTTTACTCACTATTTGACAGAATAAAAAACAAGGAAATACTACTCATAAAAATAAAGTAGTCAATAATTGCACTATATTAATATAGAGCCAGAGTAAGTTTATTGACATCGCAAACTAATATTGTAACATAATTTTCAAAGTCCCATTATAAAACAAATAAACTGTGATTTTTATAAAACAGGGCGTTTGCCCAGGGGCTCCCAGGAGGCTCACTTGAGGAGGAGGCTTGCTGGTCATAGGAAGTATTATTTATCTAAGTAAGTCGAATTGGTTTCTAAATACTTCAGAGTGTAGCTGGGTCCAAAAAGTGGTGGTGCGCAGCAAAAACTGCTTTAAGGAACGCTCAGTTGGCGAACGACGGACGTCTAGGAGATACTTACGGAATTTCCTACGTGTGATAATGAAACTCAGCTGCAGAGTATTCCAAACCACTCCTCTAAACACTCTCCGTGGTAAATGCGGTGGAAGATTCAAAGAGACCCCACATCTCTACGCCACGCCAAGGGATCAAGCCGCTCGGAAAGTGACTGGTCGTCGACGATTCGGACCGCTCTTCTATTTGAAAATAAACAACATTAAACAGGACTACATTTAAATTAAAATTTCTTAAACTGATATACCCACGAAATGATTACATTATTTACAGTTTCGGTTAAAACTTTAATTTAAATAAAAACTCTAAAAAATACGTTTGCAATTTATTGTCCGGCAGTGTAGTGCATTGTACTGAGCATTTGCCAAATATTTTTTTCTAAATATGTAACGTGGTCGTTGCCCCGGCGGCCATTATCGGCCGGACGGTAGACCGCCGCGGCGCCCGCGCATCGTGCATTTGTCATACTTAATTTTAATGACTTTTCCTTTCTATAAATTAGTTTTTATGAACTGAATTGCAATCAAGATCAAATGTTCTACTTATATTATTAAATTATTATTATTCACTTTAATAATATTTCTTTAATTATTACAGTTCGGCATCAATACACCAATGGTCACGTTGAATAAAATTTTATCTAAACGAAAAACTTAGGTATACTTAGATATTAATTTATCTGTAATGCTAACTAATTAATTCTTTCAACACAGTTTTACTTAAAATGCTGATCTCACTGTGACTTATTACTGTCAACTGTCATTGTCATTATGTAACAGAGCTTAAGAACTATCAATGTCCAAGTCAAATCTGTATTAAATTATTAATACCTGTGATTTATTAGATTTGCCAATATTTGTAGATCTACAAATTAACGACTATTTATTTATTTATTTATTTACTATTGACTAGTCCATAGTGATAGTAATTCTGTAGTCATTATTATAAAAAGTTATTTACTGTCGGACCTATGGCGAACTCTCAGCTGTCATTTTCATTAATCAGTCATTGTCAAAACACCAAAGTAAAATTAAAACCGTTGATACTGGTGGTTATTTGATTTAGCAATGTTGCTGACAGTAGTGACAGTAGTGCCTTTATTTTTCAGCACCATTATTTAGTTTTTATATTAAAAAAATGCCAAATTTTGGATGTAATTATGTATTCTTCTATAACATCATAAACGAAATTTTCACACGAGTAATATAATTATTGATCCGTTATCATCATGGGAACATAAAAATTACATTAAAATATCTTGAAATGCACTTTTGCATGATAAGGAAAACAGTTAAATATGTATATGATGTACAAAAAAACGCGTTGAATCTGGAAGATATTTAGAAATATGTTTTATTAAATATGAATAAGTCCTTTTTGTTTAATTTATAAAACTAATATTAGTTTAGAAATAAAATCTGGTGGCACGGCAGTGCGCCGAATCGAGCAAACAAGCGGAAAGGCCGTACCATCCTTTTCTCGAAGCACTTCAGGCCATTTTCGACCTTCCTATAACATCATTGTGGATAAAATAAGAAGCCTGAATTTTCAGTTCAACATCATAGATTGACTGGGCCATCGCAATAAACAATTTAATTTAAAATCATATGTATTACTTGTGAAATACATATTTTTTTCATGCGATATATTTAAAGCATATTAGATTTGTAATATTGATATGGTCAGTATGAGATATTGTTAAATTAGCTAATTACATAATAACATGAGGACCCTTGAGTAAGGACTGAATAATACCTACTTGGTATTACATGGACTCACAACTTTTTACGGTAGAAGAACTAAGTTGCCAGACTTGTTTTTTTCTTACAAGTTATGTTTTTGAAGGAATTAGCTTTAGACTTAATAAGGGGCCTTTTTTTTTTTTTTGGGTTTTTGGGGGGGGGGGGGGTTTACGGAAGTAGACCCGAGGGTACGTTCGCCAGCTTCCTAAGAAATCTGCTGTTTATTTTCCGTTGAACTACCGCCACTCTGTGGTTTAATTGAATGCGCGCACTTTACGTTAAATGTAGTTATGCTATGGTATAGTATTAGTCTTTCTCGCTTTAGAGTAGAGTAATAGTTGGTCTTGGTTGGCAATATTTTTAGGCTGTTCCAAACTGATAATTCGAGCAGTTTTGGCCTAGTGGCGTCCGCGTGCGACGCTCATCCCTGAGCACCAATGGGCTTTCTTTCTATGTGCGCATTTAACATTCGCTTGAACGGTGAATTAAAACATCGTGAGGAAACCATCTTGCCTTAGACCCAAAAAGTCGACGGCGTGTGTCAGGCACAGAAGGCCCTTCGTGATCACCTTGGTGCCTATCAGATTGAGAAATGATCGTGAAACAGGTACAGATATCTGAGGCCCAGACGTAAAAAGGTTGTAGCGCCACTGATTTTTATTTTTTATTTTTAACGTGATACGGGTAGTTATAATCTAGTTAGTTTACTATGATTTAGTTCCTACTATGCATTTTATGGCAATAAAGTTGGCCCGCATGGCATAAACAATAATTAAAATATTGATCACTGAGTTAGACAAGTAACTAGCGGCCTGTCTTGGCTTGGCACGGCGGTACTCTTTATTGTAGTACAAAAAAACTGTTTACTTCTTTATCGTAGTACAAAAAAGCCGCTCCAATAGTTAAAAATTTCGAATACATACTCGTTGTACATCAAATCAAATAATACGACCTTAACCTTAAGAAGAATATCTTCAATAACCCCATGACATAGTGAACTTTGGGTCAACTATTGACCCTCTCACCCTTCCTTGACCCGAGTTCACCCCGTCTCGTCACCCCGAAGAATGCAACCCCTATGTGTATTGATCTTAGAATGTGAACGTGAAAATAGTTTAAGCGTCTGTCATGTTGATACACCAATTTTGATTGAATCCACTTTAGGGTAAGATTTGGACCCTTATTATAAATTAAAATTTATTTATGCATTTTTCATTTGTATTTACAATTTTTCCTACAAAGTAATAATAAAATTAATTAAAAGTTAAAAAGAAAATTAAAAAGTTTATTTCCTGTGGCAGTGTACCTTTAACGCTGGCAGCATTTCCTTGCTGTATTGCGGTACTTATTCGTTGAGCCAGTAAAGCAGCAGCTCTGGGGTCACCGATACTATCTACCATGCGTCAACTTAAATCTTTAATAAGCGCCTGTCTCCCCACGGCCCAAGAGTCTCTACTCCTAAGGCAACCAAATCGAAGTTTATTCATTTAGGTAAGACAATGTACACTTATGAACGTCAATAAAGAAGAAATACATATTAAATGCTTCTAATTTTACATTTACTGCCAGTTCTCAAATAAAGGGTGTAGAACGGATGACAAGAACTGGCAATAAACTCTCCGCCACTCTTTTTTTATAGAACTTACACAAATAAACAATTTATAATTATTCTTTCTATCTTGTGGTGCCTGTACAAAAACTGAAGTAGTATATTTCTCGTTGTTCCTTTCCGGTCGAATCCACTGTTCTGATGTGAGGTAGCCAAGACATTTTGCGCCTAATAGGTTTACATTTCATCCGCAATTTTGCTACTATGGTCAGCTAAAGCTGGTACTGCTGGTTACGGAGGACGTGGCTAACTTTCTCTGATTAGTTTGATTTTATATGTTTTGTGGCTTATTCTTAATTAGACTGAGAAGAGCTATGATAAATATAATATATACCTAATTCAGAAAAGGGGCGAACATGTTGAAAACGGCTAGCATTTACTGTTGTTAAAGAAACAAGCAGAATAGAACTTTACATAAAGTCTACGAAACCAGACATTTAAATAAAAAACTACTCCGTTTCGCTAAAACATAGCTAAAATTGTTGTTCTACATAATGCAACTGTCTGTCCGTCTGTCTTTATGTAAACTCTGTATTGTGATGTAGATTTCAGTTCGCTAACAAAGCCTTGTTTTGTGCAAGTTACAATTACTTCCAACATTTCAAGAGATCATTTTTACTCGGAAAACAACAATTACTTGGGCTTGCATTTAAATGTTTAAGAACTGGATTTGTTGTTTAGTTGGTCACTAGTTTTGTTTATTTTTATCACAAGTTGCTACAGGAAAAAAACGAGTTCGAATACCATGGAAATAAATATATTTGTACCGCACAAAAAGGTAACTCTTTAAAAATATTTAGATCCAAAGTTTTTAATTATTCTTTTTAAATATTTCTGATGAATTTACTATCAGCTATTTTAAACATACAATCTCCGAGTCCATTACATTAACATTAGTATACAATTATGTCATTGGACTACGAAATAGAATGATTTCTCCAGCTTCCAACTCAGGACCAAAACGAATTGAATGAACAATGAATCGAATCGCTATTAAAAAGTATTATTCTTTTCCAGGCTATAGTTTTAGCCTAGCAACACGGCAAATAATCCAGATTCCAACCCTAGAGCCACTCTAAAACATTCCTCTACATAGTCAACACACATTGAAGTATTACGTAAAACACACAACTAAGAACAATAGCAAAACTTGTCCATACAATTCCCATAGGCTGCCCTTGAAATTCACTATCAGTAGACATATGAGGGAGAGGCAAATAGATTTGTAGGGGTTGGAAAGGGATGCGAGAATAACATAAGAAAAGCAAGGTCGCCGGGCAGTGGGTCAGCGCGTCTAGGCGACGTCTACTGCGCACACTATCAAAGATATACTGTCAACAAAAAAAAAATAAGTGTCAATTTTCTATTTTCGACTACTAGTACGAATTCCGTACCTACTGGTAAAAAAGCAGGAATTTATACACCTTAAAACATGTTTTCACAAGAAAAAAGACATTATTACAACACATAATTGCTTAATTAAATGATTTATTCAATGCATTTAAATGTAGGTTTATCTGCGAAGAACTTCTTTTAGGGTGAGGTAAGTAAAGCGTAAAGAATAAGGGTGAAATAGGCTGTTCACCTATACAAAGAAACATACACAGAAATATGTAGGGTACTGTGAATTCACAATAGTTATCAAAACCAGATAATGAAGACACAAACGAAATTGATTATAATTACAAGTCATAGTATACGTATCCATATATCTTAAATGATATTTATTAAGCTATTGCATAGACTTTATCGCGGGCTTTGAGCGCGGCGACCGAATCAAGAAATTCCGTAACGAATATAAAAACCTAACTCACGATGACGTAATATACGCGTTAGAGCGGGACAGAACGCATACTGCGTTCCACATGGGTCTGGCGTGATCGGTGACATAGCGCAGGTGCGTTAGAGTAGGACAGAACGCATACTGCGTATTCACATCTCTCTGACGAGATCGGTGACGAGGCGTAAGCGCGGGCGGTGCAGCCAGTACGCGTTAGAGTGAGACAGACTATATAGGCGTGTTAGTCTGAGTCTGGTAGAACGGTAGATTGAATTAATATCAAATAAAAAAATACTGCATAAATAAAAAATAATTATAATTGCATAAGTTGATAAAAAAGAAATGTGGGATCTCTCTGCATCTTCCACCGCATTTACTATGGAGAGTGTTCAGAGGAGTTGTTCGGACTAATACCTGCAGCTCAGTTTCATCATCGGACGTCAAGGCAGAATACCATCCGTATCACCTTGACGTCCGTCCTCCCACAACTGAGCAATTCTTAAACCAATTTCTGCCACTCACCACGAACCAGCTGCCCACTGAAGTATTTCCGAACCAATTCGACTTAGGGTCCTTCAAGAAAAGAGCGTACCAATTCTTAAAAGGCCTGCAGCGCGCTTGCGTGCCTTCTGGCAGTGCGAGTGTCCATGGGCGGCGGGGCTGTATCACTTAACAACAGGTGAGCCTCCTGCCCATTTGCCTCCAACTACAAATTTTGCTTTTTATCGATTTTAAAATTACGTATTCGCTTAACAATGCGGATTAGGTTAGTTTTTTTTAATTAATTGTTCAGCCCACTGCATATGAACACATTTTATTACATCAGCTGATATTTGTGTGCTTTTCAGCAATTTTGATCAGCGAGAGATCCCATGAAGTTCGCAGATAACTATTTGATATTACAATTAGAGTCTATTTATTAACGCCTTCTATTGGCGCGAAGAGTTGGCAATATTCCCGAAGGTTTTTACAAAATTCGTAAGAATTGCCCACAAAACTCATGATAGAAAATAGATATTTTTATTTGCTAACCGTACTCCTAACTATCACATGTGTAACACACACATGCACAGTGAACTAGCTCTCGGAACGCAGCCTTCTTTCAAATGCTGATTTATGGAAGCGGAAAATATATTGCTTTTCGAATTTTTGGAGAACATTTTTAGACTTTTATTCAACTGATCAGTGATATTATGATGTTTTGTTGAGTCTGTTTAATTCTATATATAGGTATTATATAATTCCTGATTTTTTGTAAGTTCTCATATATATAATAGTAAAGCCACTGAAATTCCATACTAAATAAGATTACATTTAAAATAGGTGTTAGTTTGTTATTATTCTCTTAATCAACGTTAGTTATTGTTATTTCATTTTTTTCAAATTCCGCTTGCAGTATCTAACTAATATTATTGTCCCCATTGGAGTTGAGACTATTGGGCCGTGGGGTTTAAGTGCACAGGCGCTAATTAAAGAGCTGGCGCCTGGTAGATAGTACCGGTGACCCCAGAGGTGGTGCTTTCCTCGCTCAACGAATAATAAATACACTGCCACAGGGACCAAACTATTAAAATTTATATTAATTTTCTATTTATCAATTTTTAATTATTATTATTATAACTAATTTAATTTGTAAGGTTAAGAATATTGTAAATACTACATAATAGTGCGTTGGAAATAAATTTTATATTACCTATATTATTAAGAAGAAAAATCTTTCCTCAAATAAATATAAATATATGTTGGTTTCTGATTAGAGATTAAAGCATTGGTGGCCTAATGGCATAAGCGTGCGACCCTCTACGTGTCACAGATAGATTAGAGATAATTTCCTTTCTATGACAACAATTAATACTTGCTCCTACAGTTAAATAAACAGTTGCAATCTGACGCAAGGACCCATAGGGGGTAGTAGCGCCACTGGATTATTATGTTTTTGTTTCTGATGGATAAACTAGGAACAATGGTTGATGTGGGTTACCCATGTGTACTTTCTTTGTACCTAAGGATATTATTATATAACAAGGGCCAGAACCAGTACGTTGCACAGATTAACAAAGACGTTGCGCTTACTGAATGCTGTTTCTATTGACATCTGTATATGTCCGCATACTGTGTATCTTATGTATTTAGTATTAGATTTTATTTTTAATTTAAACATTATCGTATTGGCTTACTGTTAGGATAGTATATGTATTTTAGTGAAATAATAAACAAATTTCCGAATGATTAAACGGCTGTAAAGTTGTAAGCGTACGAAATAAATTAATGTATAAAAATTAGACATTGGGATAGCATACATTCAAACTCCACTGTTTTTCTCAGACTATTCTGTATATTTACTACAAATAAATAATTGATAGATTGCAGAAAGTCCAATAAATCTAGAAGAGATGCTAAAACAACTTCAAGATTAGAATCTGCAAGTGCAAAGCACGATAATTGGACTCTTGGTGACTAACACTAAGACAAAAATAATGTTTAAAAGTTTACAAACATATAACGTAAACGGTATATCACTAGAATATGTCGAAGAATGTATACAATATACTTGGGATGTCCTGTTGTACCACGAATAGACACAAAGCAAAAATACGTAGAAAGAATTTCTAATACATGCATCAAAACCTTGGTGAGGTAATGCGAGACAATCACTTGCCTATGAAACTTAAAAGAAAAGCTTACATGCATTCTACCATTGTAAAATATGGCTGCCAAACATGGACATTAACGAAAATAAAATAGAGTATGAGAAATAACTTAGAAGCATTGTAGGAGAAAAAAGATAATATAGTTAAGAGTATAGAGTTTCAATACGGTAAAAAAAAAATCAAAAATCATTTATTCATATGGGTAACAAAATGTACACGTATGAACGTCAAAAAATAAATATATATGAAATGCTTCTAATTTTACATTTACTGCCAGTTCTCAAATCAAGCGCGTAGAACGGAACAGAAGAACTGGCAATAAACTCTCCGCCACTCTTATTAATCGGCAATTTTTTTTGTTTTACACAACGTTTGTAAGGAGCTGCAACCATTACACCATGTTCCACATGACATCTTAAGTAATAAATATAATAAATTAAAAACAAAGATTTGTCCTCTATCAGCAGGAGGCATGGTGAAATAGGAGCACGCACTTCCATTCTCGTAGGAACAAATAACTAACATCACCGCATACTCGAATTTAAGTTCGCCCAGTCACCACAAGTAGCACCCGTTCACGAGTATGACGCATGGCCAGCCATCGGCCCCCTCGCCATATTTTAGGGAGAGAGACAACCCGACGCATAAAAAGTAAAACTAAATTGTATGATGCAAAAACATGTCCAAGATAAGAAGGGATAAGAAGGATAACGGAGTGGTTTCCTAGTAATGGAAAAGGAAGGGGAAGACAGATGAGCCGTCGGGGAGACGACATAAGAAGGTTAGCCCAGTTAGTTACATGACATTTGAAGTAGGCCTTTGTCCAGAAGCAAGCTGATTAGTTATAATAACTGCGTATATATTTATAACGTGTACAACTTAGTCATAGTTTTTTTTATACAAATGTATCAGTAGTCAAAAAATTTTTTTGTGTTTATCTACTTATTTTTTGTATGTAGAGTTGTAATTATGTCTATATCGAAATTTCGTAATTCCATTTGTCACGTGGATCAGACAGTAAACCCTAAAACTGCCATGTAATACAGTGCTGATAATAAAGACAGTGAATACTATTTTCGATTTTCATTTGTGTACCTCTAACACTAAAATAGTGAATAATATCTAGATTAAGTACCACAGTAACGGATTATTTTATATTTAAGTTTATTATATTATCCGCAAGAAAATTATAAATATTCCTGCGCTCGACTCGCGACAGTGCACTTGATTAATATTTTTATGTCCGGTGAAACACCCTAGGAAAAGCCTTGAAAAGCCTTGAAAACACAAATCATATAAAATACTAGTCACCCTTGCCTAATAAGAAATAAATAGCTGAAGACCAAGTTATAGGAAACATGTACATAAAAAAATACATGTATCAATTAATAGTAATTAGTTACCTATATTATTAGTCTTTATGATGAAGATCCTGTATCTTTTGTTTAAGTGTTATTAAAAGTGACTTTTGTGGGGCATGCAAAATAACTTCCAATGTACATTATATATGCATATAATATTTAATTATGTATAATTTAAATATTATAAACATTACTAAATTTCAACGCATTTAATTATTTAAATTTTATCCGACCGCCGATTGACCGCCGGAACAATTTAATTTTAAAATTAACTTAAATAATTATAGATTTGTAATTTTGATGTGTATATATACAAATTGCTGTTCATATTTTTACATGTACGTATTTTTGAATGTCAAACCAAAATCCAGTTTTAAGAGGAATTTTGACATACACAACACAGGATGAGATTGTAACCTCTAAAGCCCACAGGTTAACTAACCTTCATCAATAAATGTAACCTTATATGACCATATGGGTCTATCTCAGAGAGTAACGACCTCAAGGTGTTTTAGGACATTTAAAAATAACTAGAATTTTAATTTCCGATAAAAAATATCAAAATTATATTCTTAAGAATCATGTATAAATTGCAATATTCGGCATTTTTATCTTTATTTACAAAAAGCTAAAGTTTAGTACCACAAACAAAAAAATCGTTTCAGTTCTCCTCGATTCTGTTTTAAATTTTATTTTAACTGTGATTTTTCTCCGATAGAAGCGAACTAATTCCGTGGTAAAGAGGTTTAAAGAAAAACTATGGTCTTACGCACGGTAAGTCTCAAATTGCTATCGTTTTTAAATCTTTAATTACACTACAAATAGGTTGACAGAGAACTTTTAATTCATAGAGTTATCTATGTTTGTATTCTTATATTTCTGTATGAAAATCTCTTATTATCACATACTCGTAGTATATTTTAAAATGATTGTCGTATTGTCTCCTTCAAAGTAAAACACGATCAGAAGTAATATGTATTCGCAGAATTATGTAGAATTTAGAATGTAGATGAGCTCAGCGGATGCATACTTAAATATCTAACAAACACTAAAATTCTCAAAGATTCCTGTTTTCTCTAACGACGATATATGATAAAGATATACAATAACTGAGCTTTCATACCTACATGGGCAAATAGGTTATAAGTTTGTGTTTCTGAATCTAAATAAATCTTAAGCTCAGGTGACCGTTCTCTGAGGTACTGGGGTAAGATATTGGGGAAGCCAACGTAAGGAACAAAACGTTTACTGGTTTTGTTGCGAACGTGTTCTTAAAGTATTTTCTTTCATCGTACCAATAGGTGTAACTGTTTATGTAACAACTCTAGTGGTGAACAAGGACCCGAACGCACAACTTCAAAGTATACAGTGGCTCGCATAGCCCCGGTATTAAAGAGAAACAATACAGAATCAATATTATAGCAAAAACAATACCACCGCCTTTTGTACTTTATCTGAACCATGACTCCGATTGAGTTGTTAAAAGATGTCGACAGTAAAAGCATAATTATCTTATTAATCTCCAATAAACTCAATCAGCGCTATCGTTGCGATATAAAATATCCGATTCGGAGACATGTTGTAATTTAAAAAAGTAATGATGTCCCATTTCGCGGCACAGCTCAAAAATTAAACCTGCATTGGGCCAGTTAAATTATTTTTTCCCCATCTCTGTGTGCCAAAAAGGAGAAAAAACACAACGACACACGAATCCATCACCACACACACGTAGGCAATATACGCGTAAATGCATTTACACGCACACTCCTAAAAAAAATGTTCACACTTAAAAGAAAATTTGGTGTTCCTATAATCAAAAATTATGTCCGTGTGTGCGTCACATTCCCACGCATGCATAATGTTAACACGCTAGTCGACGAACCGTTGCAATTTTTATTATAAACCTTATTTCCTTTTACGTAGATCCAAATTCCCATACGATTCATTAATGATTGGTTTGCATTAGTGCTTATGTGTGAGGCAATGCGATTCGTTCGTTTTGTTCCTTTTTTAAATTTCACCATTTAGTTCAATCTATTTATTGGTTGTACGCGTGTGTGCGTTGCGGTTACGTGTACGTGTACTTCGTATGAGTGCGAAAGTGCGTAGAAAAATTGGTCGCTATAATTACGTAATATATATTAATATCATCGTCTATGTTCGATCCACCGCCGATTCGCCATTGAACGGACGATGAGAATACATTTTTTGTTCAACAAGACTGAAAACTCATTTGACGCAATTTACTAAGTAGTCGTATAGAATAAAAATAAAAAAAGTGCGTGCGTACAAAGTACACATTTCAGAAGTGAAACTTCTTTGGCAAACTTTTTTTTAAGTCTTGTTCATATTTATACAAATCTCAAACTTTAGATTTCCGAGACTTAGAGGGAGGGAAAAGGAAGATATGTTAGGAATTTAATTCTCATTAAAATATTAACTGTCGAAAATTAATAAAAATTATAAATTTATTTCTTCGATAGTAAATCACGTGGCATTTTAATTTACAAGTCGTCATTTGAGATTTAAATAAATTATTTTGCATAAAATATAAAATAATAATATTTCATAAATTATCTCTACGAAATTTTAATTTAAATAATAGAATTTCAATAAGGTAATTCGCCCTTCTCACTCTCTCTAAATCGGTCTCAATCGCTCTATCCCTTTTCTTCGACCAAAACGCTGCACATCTACGTGACGCCAATATTATTATTATAGCGTTTCATCCGTATAAATTTTACCCTCATGCGCCTAAGGAAGTTTCACTTCAAAACAAAATCCTGTCCGATTCATAGCCTTTAAAGTTTAAACCATATCTTCAAAGAATGAATTCGGCACATCGCTTTTACAATTTAAAGAAAACATTTAAAAACTTAACGGTGTCTTAGTATTTAGACCGTAAACATCTAATGTTAATAAATGGTTTAATTCGACAACAGTTAGCACTTATATTTTATTAACTTAATCATGTCTACATTGAAGTAACTAAAATAACACTGACTATTAAATCAACTAATTAGTTTTAATATTTATTTATTCACACTTTGTTACATCTATACAAATAACATAATATAAAAAATATAAGGCAGGCAACCCTATTAAGAGAAAAACTAAAAAAAGAAATATAGATAAAGTGCAAGAAGTGCATAACTGAATCTTATAAAAATATAGAACCTTAATCTAAAATAATACAAATAACATATTAATACGAGAACAAACTAAAAGATAATATCACGGATTCATGAATTGCGATGCAATACAAAAGAATAAGAAATACAAAAGTCAAGATTGAGCAGGATAGGATATGGTTATGAAATGTTTATGTAGAAGAGTTTTAAAAGATGTTAGGAAGGTAGCCAATCGTATGGAGTCAGCCTATTCCACAACTTAAAGGCGGAGATCCTAAACGAATTGCCTAAAAGGATGAGCTGTGAGATGGAATTTCCAAAAAGCATCTATTGGAGGAGCGTAACATATAGGTAGTTAAATGACCTGAGAATTTGAATTCATTTTTATTACACTGTAGAAATATTGTTGTAAGGTCTTCGTCAAACGCTTACTTTGTTAATACACTTGCATCAGTCTAAATGTAAGTTTCAGGTGAGAACAAGTACTATAATAATAATAAAAGCCTTTATTGTACATAAAAATGGGAAGTAGTAATAAATTAACACTAAAAAATTAAAAATAATACTAATAATTAATCGGCAAGCCGGTTCGTTTCTGTTATACAGCTTGTTCATAGACATAGGCCTCCTCTAATAGCTTCCACTCTTCTTTGTTTCTAGCTTTACGTAGCCACATAGAGCCAGCTGCTCTTCGCACATCATCTTCCCATCTTTTTATTTGTCAAAGTACGAGTGCGTACAAGTACTATAAATCGTTGTTTATAGCATTAAAGACCTGCAACGCAATCGCGAGACTGGCATTGAGACTGTCCATGGGCGGCGGTAGCACTTAAAATCAAGTGAGCCTTCTGCCCGTTTGCCCCCTGTTCTATAAAATAAAATAAACTATAGAGCTAGTTTATATATTATATTTTGGCATATAAGACATTTTAAGAGAGGTGATTACATTTTTTTTTTTTTTAAAGATAATTCACACCAATTGACCGAGTCCCATGCTAAGCTGGTGAAGCTTGTGTTATGGGTACTAGGCAACGGATATACATACATATTATAGATAGATAGACATATAAATACATATTTAACCACCCAAGACCTAAGCACAACACCAAATGCTCATCACATCGATGTTCGTCTCAGCCGGGGATCGAACCCGGGACCCTTGGATTCGCAGTCATGGGTACTAACCACTAGACCAATGAGTCGTCAAATTTACAGATTACAATAACTTGTGACATCATTTTAGGTCTGGGCCTCAGATCTTTGTATCTTTGTATCACAAGCGAGTGTCCATTGGTACAGAGCCGGGGATCGAACCTTCGACCGACGACGATGTGCCAACCCTTGTGATGAAAATGCTTTGAATTAATTTAAGATCTTTGTCATTATAAAGATGCTGATTTTCTTGTTCTTCTCATAGCAGTTGTAAGTTCATGAATAATAAGTATAACGGTACCTACTTCTTATATATAAAGTTAGGTGTCATATGTATTATATAACACCTAACTTTCAAATGAAGCGCATAAGAATTAAAGTAGGTTTACGAGAATGTAAGTGCGTGCTCCTATTTCACCATGCCTCCTGCTGTTAGAGGACAAATCATTGTTTTTAATATATTTTATTATTATTTTTTACGTAAGATGTCATGTGGAACATGGTGAAACGTTTGCAGCTCCTTCAAAACGTTGTATATAACAAAAAGCTTGGCATTTAAAAAGAGTGGCGGAGAGTTTATTGCCAGTTCTTCTCTTCCGTTCTACGCCCTTGATTTGAGAACTGGCTATAAGAATTGAGGTAAGTTTCTTATGCGCTTACTTCAAATGTAAAATTAGAAGCATTTAATGTATATTTCTTTGTTGACGTTTGTAAGTGTACCTAGATGAATAAATGATTTTTAACTTTGGCTTTATATATTCTAAATAATGCGTTTAAAATAAATAATGTAGCGATATTTGAACTCTGCGCCATACTTATTTCAAAAGACATCCCAAAATATAAATAAATAGGGCATTGCAGAAAGTTGCGCACGATTTGAGAATCGCCTAAGTGTATGTGTATGATGGTTGCATTATGCATATTTGTGTGTGATGTGTGAATGTGTGCGTGCCCGGTGAAATGCAACTTGTTCTAAGGAGTAGACGCAGGGACGAATAACATTTTTGGGTGTCGTAAAATAGATTATTTTTATGATTTTTTTAAAATCATTTAGTATATCTAATATTATCTCGTGATAGAGTATGCCATAGGGAGGACCCATAAATCCCGGGTTACATTTCAGGTGTTGGTAGGAACAGAATATTTAAAATAATCTAAAATATCGAATCATAATAAGTAAACGCATGTACATGGAACACACACATATAAGTTTGGAGCATATGCCCCATTAGGGGATTACGAAACTTCAAGCAAAAAAAAATGTGCAATGTTTTACTTAGTTTGATGTCCGATAAATGTCCGAGGTAGAAGTGTACAAAACGTTTGGAAACAAAAATTATAGAGTATACTGAAATTACTTTTGCAAATTTGTATATTGTTTCAAAGAATCAAATACTGTCATACATAACGTTATGAAAATCTTTTTTGTCTAAGTAGCAATAATTTTATCTAACAAATGACATCTACAAGCAGGTGCAGGCAGGTGTAAAATGTTTTTTTTTCTCACCTTTAAAACACAAATAATATACTTAACGAAAATTCGGAAAACGCGCCAAAACGTGCTTAATCGCTGGCATAGAGTAATGTTACCCTGTAACAGGTCCGGCGCCATTTTGAAAAAAGTTTTTAGTGCTTTCGAATTTCGGCTACCTAGGCCGATGACCTCAGTCACTTGGTTTCATGGAAACGACCGTCGAACTAAGGGTTAGGGCTTCTAATCCCGTGCACGGAATCAAGGACACGACAGCTGCCAAAACGCGTAGTTCTACCCCTTTCTAAGAATTGTTGTCCCTACTACATAGTTAAGCGGAAGTAATTAATTAAATTAAGAATCTTTAGTTCGTTTATTGGAAAGCTGCAATTTAGTCGATCATAGGGAATAGGAATTTTACGCTTGCTTCTATATCATATTTTAGTAATTAATTGTAAAGATTTTAGTAGCAACTTAAAACACGGATAAAATAATTATTACGAGTCGTAGTTTCCTTTAGAAAGTGTGTTTTACTACGCAGTACGGCTAATAACAGTTACATTATATTAAAATCGAAGACAGGAATAAGTAAAATTGTTTTACAGTGATAAAAGCTGGGTGGTTTATTTGTTTTTTGAAAAGTTTTCACGGATTCCATTCGTTGCTTATAGTCGTGAAATTGATTGAAATAAATTAGATTATTTTACACAAATTATGAAACTTACCAAGTTAATCTGCCATAGCATTGCCTTATTATTTAAAACAATGTGAACCTAATTACATACAAATTCAACACATGAAAACAAGGATTAATATTTTTTTTGTATTACTTTAGATTAAGGTTCTATAATTTTTTTTTATATAACATTTGGTTATGCACTTCTTGCAGTTTACTCATCATATTTCCTTTTTTTAGTTTTTCCCTCACTGGGTTGCCTGAAAGAGATCGCTTGTTAGCGATAAGGTTAGGTTGCATCCCTTATAATTTTTATGTATTGTGTTATTTGTGTTTTAATGCAACGAAATGTGCGAATAAGGTTTTTTTTTAGTCTTGTGGCATTGCCTCGTAGGTGTGTCTTTTATGTTTATGATTTTGCTGTCACGGTTATAAAGTAGATAAAAATTAAGGTCGTACCCTTTGCCAAGGTAACCAATTTGTTACTTAATCCCTTACGTCCAGCCTACATAATATAAACATAATCGAATTAGCGACCTTTCGCCCGTATTTGTTCGGCCGCGGTCAACCCCTCCACCCCCACATTCCGACCTCTTTATTCCATCTAATACATATATTTTGTATGGTGTATAAAATACTGATAATTATGGTAATAAATATTTGATTGTTTCTTTAATTAATTAAGAAGACTAGTTAACTTTATTTTCGTTTTTAATTTGCTATATTTAACGAGATTATAAACATATAGTAGCAACCATATATTAAAGGTGTGTGACATATAATTTCCCAAAAAGTGATTTGATTATTTGTAGAAAGGTTCTTTGCGATCATAGCGCTGAAGCAAGTATGTAAAATGTAAGATTTGCTGTTTTCGTAATTTAGAGCTTTTTTATACTACAGGGGGCAAACGGGCAGGTGGTTCACTTGATGTTAAGTGATACCGCTGCCCATGGACACTCACATTGCCAGAAGGCTCGCAAGTGCTTTCACTGCCTTTTAAGAATTGGTACGCTCTTATCTTGAAGGACCCTAAGTCGAATTGGTCCGGAAATACTTCAGTGCGCGGCAAAAAGTAACTTAAAAAGCGCTCAGTTGTGGATGTCGCTTTGAATGGACGTCCATATTAAAATCTAAGACCATTAGGCGAGTAAATTTAGGCTGTATCGCGGCGGCAATTAAACTTGACGGAATCACCCCACTCAAAAAATAATAATTTCAATAGTTAATTGTCAATTTCAGAGTCACACTCAGTCTTAGTCTTGGTCTATAAAGACATTTCACTAACTAAAGTCAGTTAGTTTCTTTGTATGTTCTCATGATCAGATACTAAAATAAGATATTTCTCTTCATTATGCTTTTTTAACGAGATATTAACTGGTTGGAGATGACTTTTAAGTAAGAAGAATTCTTTAGATAAATAGTGAGACAATTAAAGACTATGTACTGGACGAGAATGGATCATGGTGTTATGTAAAATGAATGAATCTAATATTAGATTACAACATACATACAACATGGACACCCATTTTAGTGGGTATGTTGCCGTCCTTTGAGAGAGGAGTATACTCTTTCTTTAAACAATTGGAGGTCGTATCTCCCAGGGAAGATATCACCAGGTGTCGATTCCACAGTTTGCAAAAGAAAGTGTCTTGTGAAGCAGACCGTGGAACACTTCCAGCCATCAAGGTGATGCTGATAAAATTTTAAATTAATACAGCTCGTACGGTGTTGAAACGAGGCAGGAGGGATCAACCCAAACAACTCTTCAGAACACTCTCCATTTGCGCTATGGAATACGCATAGAGACGCAATGTCTCTGCGTAGAGAGAGAGAATCAAGCCGATCAGTAATACATTATGGACAATTAGATAAGCTCTTCACTGAATATCAATAGGAAGAAGCTGGTATTAAGGTGACAAGTGTCCAAAAATTGTAAATGTCACTATGGGCAATTGTCATTAAGGAGATATCCCTTGACATTATCTATGGGTGCATAATTTAGATAAATCATTTAGTTCCAAATTCAAATTTCGATCTCTATTAATTCAATTCGTAAAATATGGAATGCATTAAAATAAAGGCTATGAAATATGATCATTGAATAGTAAGTTTCTCGTATGTAGGGAAAACGGTAAAAAACATTATTGGTGCTTGTAACGATGCCTCAGGGCGACATATCTCTAAACATATCGCTGTGCATGACCTGTGGTACAAGGCATGAGCAATAATATAGTAATCATTATAAAATAAATAAATCTGTGGCGCTACAACCTCTTTAGGTCTGGACCTCAGATTTCAGAATCTGTTTCATGATATTTTTTTAATATATTAGGCAAGTAGGTGATCAGCCTCTAGTGCCTGACACACGCCGTCAACTTTTTGGGTCTAAGACATGTCGGTTTCCTTCACCGTTGCGCACATATAAATAAAGTCCATTGGTGCTCAGCCGGGGATCGAACCTATGAACTCAGGGATGACAGTCGCACGCTGAAGCCACTAGGCCAACTGCTCAATAATCATTATAATGTTACATATATCTCCACATTACTACCAAAAAAGAGGAGAACGATAAAATAACAAAAAGAATAATCAACCTTTAAAAATAAATATAATAAATAAATGTCTTTAACTCAAAAAGTCGACGGCGTGTGTCAGCCATAGGAGGCTGACACTTGCCTATAAGATTGACAAATGATAATGGAAATGATATGCGTGCTAATATGATTCAGCGAGAACGCGTTAGCTCCAGAGGCGAGAGACAATAGATCAGCACACCAAACAGGTAGCGATCTATCTCACTGTTGGAATCCCTTAGCCAAGAACTAAACTACGAGATGTTTTATACAATCTTTTCATTAATATGTTATTTTTTATATCATAACTTGGACCAAAAGCTCACCGCTATACCCCTATCTAAAATCGCTTTAGAAATAAAACGCGTAGCCCCGCTAGGAATTAGAGGGATTTTAGGGAACTAATAAATCGGGAAATAATTACGGCCTCCATCCCACCCACGCATACCTAAATGTACTGTATTATATTAATTCTTTTATATATATTAGTCTTCGTTAAAGAATAGTCATGATAACGTTTATTTAAACATTGATAAGTTAAGTGAGATTAGCTATTTAATGCGTTATGTTTTAGTACGTTTATAAATGATCGTTAAATTTCATTTAATATCGACTCTAAAGTAGTAATGCTTATAAAAGTAAAAAAAAAAAAAAAAAAAAAAAAAAAAAAAAAAAAAAAAAAAAAAATTTTTTTTTAATATTTTTTTTAAATTTATTTTTTTTTTAAAAAAAAATAAAAAAAAAAAAAAAAAAAAAAAAAAAAAAAAAAAAAAAAAAAAAAATAAAAAAAAAAAAAAAAAAAAATTTTTTAAAAAAAAAAAAAAAAAAAAAAAAAAAAAAAAAAAAAAAAAAAAAAAAAAAAAAAAAAAAAAAAAAAAAAAAAAAAAAAAAAAAAAAAATTTTTTTTTTTTTTTTTTTTTTAAAAAAAAATTTTTTTTAATTTTTTTTTTATAAAAAAAAAAAAAAAAAAATTTTTTTTTTTTTTTTTAAAAAAAAAAAAAAAAAAAAAAAAAAAAAAAAAAAAAAAAAAAAAAAAAAAAAAAAAAAAAAAAAAAAAAAAAAAATTTTTTTTTTTATTTTAAAAAAAAAAAAAAAAAAAAAAAAAAAAAAAAAAAAAAAAAAAATTTAAAAAAAAAAAAAAAAAAAAAAAAAAAAAAAAAAAAAAAAAAAAAAAAAAAAAAAAAAAAAAAAATTTTTTTATTTTTATTTAAAAAAATAAAAAAAAAAAAGATACTTTAAAATGATTTCTTTAAGCGAGATATCCCAGAAACGGCTAAATAAAGAGCATACCAATTCTTAGAAGCCGGCAACGCACTCGGGAGCCCACTGCCAATTTGAGTATCTAAGGGCGGTGTTACTTAACATTAGGTGAGCCTTCTGCACTTTTGCCCCCTATTACTAAAAAAAAAAACGGGAATTTTCAATAGACTCACAAAAGTACTATATCAGTCGTTAATCAATAATTGTACAGTTGCCAATCTTATTTTTTTTAACTAAAAATATTTTATCAAAAGATGTTTGAATTTTCTCAAATAATAACAATACACAATACTGTTTATCTGAATATTTTAACAAACGTATTACGCAATTAGTAAAGTTGGAAAAATTTGAAACAAAAGGGTTTTAATGATTTGTATTTCGCAAACGGTAATGCGTGCCTTCGGACATATTTAAAACGCAAACTTTTCTCCCCTTCTCCCTGGACCCACATTTCGGTAGTTAGCAGGAGAAAAATCCCCCCGAGTGGGGTAAAAAATGCGTAGTTTTAGCTAATCTGCATGAGGGGTTTAAAGTGGGTCGGGTTTTAGGCTTTTTAACAAAAATGAGGGGGTGAGGTGGAATCGGATGTATTATGCGCGGAATCTATTTATGTTCGGGGTGCATATGACTTCGGTAATGAGACGGGTTTTTTGAGAATTGTTCGAAAAAGTAATATTTATTACGCAAGTACATATTTGACTTTAACGGACTAAAACACAAATCAATTTATTTTATTTACTTAACATTTCGAATGGTAATAAAGTGACTAATTCGATTTTTAACCCGTTAAGAACTTTCAATTCAATAATACTGGTTCTGTGTTAAGCATCGTTATACCTAGATATATAAAAACAACATAGCTTCAATATGGTTGAGCTTTCGAAGTTGGCAAACGCGTGCTACCAATTGTTCAAGTTATACATCTTTTGCTTAGACAAAGCTTATATTTATCTGGAGTTTGGAAAAAATATTTTGAATACTTTTCTACAGAAGTTTGCCAGTTAAAGGCATATAACCAACCTAACCTATAAATTAAATTTATGACGTAATTATAAAATAGTTATTTTAGTTGCTTACAAATTTCTCTAAACTGATAAAAGTTAGTAGTTGTTATCGAGTGTTCAAAGTAGCTGAAAACTTAAAATGGAAACTTGGATGACTAGATAGGCATGACAAATATGTAATTATAAATTATAACACTATTCTCAAAGGAAATGGCAATACTTGCGCAGATATCCCACACCAATCAATTGGATGGTCACCGCGCCCCCGTTAATATTGGTTGCTATAGCGACGGGCCGATTACTGCATCTCGATTTTTCGCCGCTTTTTCCGTTGTAATCAAATGAGGTGCGACGTGTGAGGGGTCCGTTCCCCCCGGAACCCCTGGGGGGGACGGGTGACACGCGTGTACTCAATTATCCGCAGTGAATCAATAGCTGAGATGAGGGTAGTTGGAACGTCACGCCTTTTTATGTATAATTTGCTATAAACTTAATTTCGAATATAAAATTTATACGTTTTTCCCGAGAGAACGGCGCGGATCCACTAGAATTGATTACATACTATACAAATGTACCGTATCCGGCTTAGTTAATGTCTACTTTATTTCTTCGGTGAGATTTAAAAACTATGCTGTATTTTCTATTGATTGGTACATATTTTAATTTGATTAAGTTTTCGTGTCATATTACTCTGTTTAATAAACTATTATTATTTCTTTAAATGTTTTGACCCTGGTAGGAAAAAGTTTTACAGTAATTTGCATACCATCACTTTTGAGAATGCATACTAAAAGTGATTGCAATAATTTCTTTATTTAATAATTAAGTTATAAGGACATATTCCTAGGAGGTTCTCTTTAACATTTAAGTTTACAAGTTTGTGTGTTACAAGTTTACAAGTCGATTTGAGCAAAAAATTTTAACTTGAAAATATAATGATTAATTATAATGAAGATATCAACTGTACTGTTAGATATCACAATATTGAGAAAACGTATTAATGCTTAACTATGAAGTATGTAATTTGTAATAATTATGTCAAAGCTAATTATTTGCGTAATGCGCCGTCTGTAGAAGTGTAATTGAACTTTTCAAAATATTAAAACATTTTGTTTTCCATCACCGCCTAGTAGATGGCGTAGAAACAAAGCGATCAAATTGTTTCAAAGGTTTGTCAAAATGCAAACCTACGCATTAACGTCATCTATTGGCAAATAGATCAACTATAACATTTAGCATTTTCAAACTGAATTCAGAAATACTAAAGTTCTCATGAAACTCCGGTTTTACCCCATAGATGAGTTTATACTTGCTACGATGTGGCTACGAGTTATAGAAAAACTCTACGAACCACGATCTACGCGCTTCTATGCTACGGCGTAGATCGTTAGAATCATAGGATACAATACAACGGCTTTGGTGTAGAATAAATGCTTTATATTTTTAATTAAAAATAAGCTTACTTGATCTGATAACCAAACATCAATAGATCCCTTGCGTTCCTGTTAGACTCTTTTAAATTTAATGGCCGGCATATATATAGTGGTGATTACCCTATGGAGATTCATAGCTCCAGGGGTTGCTATTAGGAAATACATAAATATATGTGTGTCAATAATACAAGGAATTGAAATAAAAATTTGCAAATAACCATTTATTTATAAAATTAAACCCAAAAAATATGCAAATAAAATATATAGAATCAAATATAATCAACTATTAATTATTTATTAAAATTACTTTGTCATCAAGTGCTTAGGATTTAACAAGATTTATTTCGATCAGACCTGAGTGAATGTTTTTTAACTCAAAACCCAATGCCACTTCATAACAAAGCATTATTTACAATTATAATTTACTTATTACGAGATAAAATTCAATTTTGCTTGGCACAAGATTCGATCAAATAGGACGGCACTATAAAACAAAAATTTAAAAATATTTCTTTCAATAAATTTCCTCTACGTATTGTGAAATAATTTGAGATCACGATGAGACAAAAGTTTATTATACAAAATGCAATAGGCTTGCAAATAAAAGTCTTCATAAATGTATGTATGTACCATAATAAATATAATTTTACAATTTCTATATTTTATTTACAAATAAACCTACACTTTGCTTTGGTGTGCCCCATATATGCATTTCGGGTCTAATCCTTGGCCTTTAGCAAATATTATAAACATTTTACTAAAAAAACGCCACTCAAATTAAGAAGAGATTTTCAGGTTCATATCTTGGACAATATTTACTGTATAAGACAACATTTATTCGAATGTAAACACAATTTTTAATTTCTTAGACTCTCAAACAATAAAATAAATATTTACTTTTGGGTAAATGTTGAAATTCGTGTTTTCTAAACTATATAACCCTGCTAACATATACTAAATTCATACATATAAACCGGATTTAAATAAATAATTTGATGGAATTTATAACAAGTCGTTGTCAGCCAAACTAGTTGAATCCACGAATTCAACGTACCTCTTGTTTAACCACTAAGCCGTGGCGGCAGAGCTGGACGCAGCAAGCTCTATTTTTCTATTGGTACAAGAACTTGACATTTAGCAAAATCTATAGCTACATTAAATAGTTGCCAACACAAATAAATTTTTAGAATCACAAAAATCTATACTGTATCTCAATACAATTGTTGACTTAAAGCAAAATATTTGGTGTTCGAGACGAAATAACAGCTTTATAAGCTTTTACTTTATTAAAAGTATAACTAGTACAGTCTGGGTAATCTTAAAACCTAACTAACCTTGAGCCATTGTCACCAATAAAGCTGTGCCTACATATTAGTGAAGTTTATTTAGCGATTTTTTTAAAAATGTCTGCGGTGAAACGAATCTGCTACCCAGCGCAAAAATTGACCCTAAATTTTTAAATTTAACGAATGAAAAATGCTCAGTAATCAGAAAACATATCTTTGAACTACTCTAAATATATTAAAATCAATAAAATTACATTTTATTGGCACATCAATATTTACAAATTTGATCTCAGATATCATGAAAATCCTAAAAGATACGCCTTACTTAGAAATATAATATAACGAAAAAGATGGTGGTCTATTGTATTAGTAACTCGTCAATAATATTATTGTATACACTTTTAAATACAAAAATTGAAAATTATAACTTTAAAAAAAAGTAAAAATACTAAATTGAAAAAGAATAGAAAAATGAAAATTTACAAATACTTTTTCAGACACCTGTGATTGGTACTCTACTTTTTTGATTCTGCCGTCCATAATTAGTATACTTAAATATATTAAATCAATCTATTCAAACTTACGCAAGAAGGCAATCGTAAAATAAAATAATTTTAAATTACTTTAAGCTACTTATTTCTAATAAGGAAAAAATTTACAATTCTAAATGTGGCTTATGTGCATGAAACTTTACTTCTATTATTTCTTTCTTTAACACATACTAAAGCGCATTTTTCTGTAACGAGTTCCAAATAAAAAAGTATCTAATAAAATAATGTAACAATCAATGTGCATAAGAAATTAATAATTTTACGTCATAAAACACTAGATAGCATTATAAACCTCTTAATTATGTACTAACTTTCAATAATTATTATAATTCACTAACGATAATTGTTATTTTATACATAAAATTATTAATTTCTTATGTAAATTGATTGTCCCATCTATGATTACCATTAGCTACTTTGCCACTTGCGTCTTCTGTTTCCTATTATTGTAAAAACGCAAAACCAATACAAGATTAAACTTACGTTAAAGGTTAATTTTTCGTTAATTTACCGAGAGTTAAAAAAAAAAATAAGTTAATTAACACAAAAATATCAACTAAAAATCAATAAAATCACAATATTGTAAATGTCACCACATTTAGCCAAGCGAAAGGAATATAATACTAAAACATTACTTCTATATACATATTAAAAATTAACTAGTATCTTCTGGCTTCGATTCGCTCTCTTCTGTAATTGTTATCATCGGAGGGGTATCATAAAACACCTCACCTGGCGACATATCATTATTCAATCTCTCAAACTTTGGTGAACCAGCTTGAATAACATCTTTCACAGATTCATACATTTCAGTTCGAATCACGGGTAAAGATGCACGTTTACCTTTTAAAATATCTTTAGGAATATCTGCCGTATTTGTCTCCTTGATATTTACATCTGGATTTGCAACTGAATCAAATCGCGTGAATATTTTTATTGGGCTCTCAAATTTTTCAGCCACGGCCACTGCTACGCCGTTTTCCATGTTCTTTTCTTTCTTATCGTGAATTTTTTGGAGACTTATCTCTCTCGCTTGAACATCAGATAGTAAGGGGCCATCCGACGAACCTTCGATACAATATATTGGCCCTTGTAGTAAATCATTACTGATTACAGAATCTTGTTTGAAAATTGCGGCTGTAACAACTGGTTTATCGGGATCAGTTGGCGTTTTACCAATTAAAGGTTCTTGTGAGCTATCGTGAATTAAACTTTCGGCGGTATCGTCTTTTGACACATCATAGCCTGGGTATATTGGATATCCGAACGGCCCTTGTTCGTATCCGATCTGACTGCTGTACGAATAGGTAACATTATGAGAGCCCATCGAGGACATACTAAGATCTGAGATGGAAAGTCCTGTACTGGATAACGCCAATTGTCGATCAAATTTTTCACTACTTCTTTCGCTATCGTCTTCAACGATGCGCTTTTCGTACTCATCTGGTACACGGTGGATAAGAGCTTGATTTGTAGATATCTGAGGGTCCTGAATATGTGAATTTTGGAGGTTTTTATTATTAGGTCTGTAAGAGTTTGATTGTTGAACTTCAACTACGAAGATTCCGTCGTTGTCGGGTGAGTACTTCATTTTTGTTGCCCGTCCATTCTTAGTGATATCCTGGAAATAGAAAAAATATCCTTTTATTTTTGTTCAATATATTTACATATATTATATTCATATATTCCTGAAGGCCCGAGTGAGCAAAATGTACAGCCTTGGCGTGCAACAGTAGTAAATAATATAAATTTTTAATATTAACGAACATACTCATAACACAAAGTACCGCTCATGGAATGTCGAGGTATTTATTAGTGCGTGGCCATTCAGGTAAATATTGTAAATGCGATTTTGTTGGAACGTTTTAATAGATCAACTACTCTTTTATTCGATATGTATTCTTTAAATTTCGCATGGCTATTTCGACCAGGCTGACTGAGTTGTGTCTTTTTCAACTGTGTTATTCATATATTCCGAGGCATCAATGTTAAATATGTTTAAACTAACATTCCTCTCTTCCGTTTCTACAATAAGATGATTATTCTTTAGCGTCATTGTGAAGATTGAGCCGTTTCCTGGCGGAGTTTCCCCTCCTGTATCTCCATCTTCTGGGGACTTCGTCTGAAATTAAGAAACAAGGTCATGTGAAAACAGTATTTTAATCTAAAAGAAAAGTATTTCATACACACGATAAAACGTGTATGTGTAAGTTCTTCTTTTACATTTTTTTAAATTCTTTTGTCTGTTAGAAAAGCGATGAATTAAAGTATAATTTTCAAGGTAATATTATTTTACACAAATATACTCGATGACATTGCACATCCGAAGCTCTAAGGTCGACATGACTAAGATAAGGCCACAAAGAAAACCCGATTGGCGTCTTTTTGGGACCGCTAATGATTTGTATTGATGAATCGTTCACCTTCGCCCACTCAACTTTTGTGTAAATCACAATACCAAGGATTTGAAGACATCCTTATAAAGTTTCCTATTTTACCAATATTTTTCGGATGTAAAATTTTGAAGAGCATGTACAAAGTCAGTAACAAATTTTTATCTGAACAAATTATTAAAAGGCCGGAGTGTGTTTTAAAAAGGTCTTTGTTTTGAATTGTAAGATGTCTTTATGTACTCTTATATCGGTCGTGGGGTATTTTTTTCTAGTTGTAATTCAATTATTTTCCAATTTCGTAATAAACCAACTTAGCGGCTATAAATAGAATTATGAAACACGTGTTTACAACATTTTTAGACATAATAAAGAGGAACCATTTGTGTTTTTGTTTGTATATTTGTAATGTTTTCACACAGAAACTAATGAACCGATTTTAATAATTCTTTCACCATTAGAAAACTGCATCTTCACTTTAGACTAATATAGGCTATATTACATTTTATTAAAAAGATATCCCTTATAAAAATGCAATAATATACCCCAAGAAGATAAAAAATCTGTCGTAGCGTGCGCTGTGGAAACTACCATGATAGAACAAAAAATGTTGTATAGTATTATAGAACGTATCAATATCTAAAAAAAAATGTATTACCCATGGGCAATTGTATGTTTGCCTATCTCGAGTACACGAGATCGGTATCTACGCGAGTGAAACCGCAGGTCATTGCTAGCAGTAACATAAAATCATGAAAAAATTGCTAAATTTGTATGGTTTTTAATTAAAATTAAATGAAACGTTTTTTATCCCATCACAGGTCTTCCTTTTATATTCTCACCTCAGAGATTTTCTTCATTAGCAACAATTTTAAAAATAAAATAAATCAGTGGCCTTTTTAGGTCTGGGCCTCAGATTTCTATCATGATCATTAGGCAAGTAGGTGATCAGCCTGTGCCTGACACACGCCATCGACTTTTTGTGACTAAGGCAAGCCGGTTTTCCACGATGTTTTCCTTCACTGTTCGAGCGAATATTAAATGCGCACATAGAAAGATTGTCCTTTGGTGCACAGCCTGGGATCGAACCTACTACCTACCTCAGGGATGAGAATCGCTGAACAACAACACTGTTGCTCAGCAAGAATTTTAACTCATTAAATACTTATCAACTTGTCAAATATGATTAGCCAAAAATCAAACGCATTTCAAAGGCATGTACTGACCTTAAAAAATACAAATACATTAAAATAATAAATAGAAATGAATAATAATAAGGACCTAGGTACCATCTAACTCCCGGGGTGAACGACCGGTCGTCGTCCGCAGATTCGGCCAGAGTTTTATTTTTTCCCCTTCGCTTGCATCGTGCACTTTTTAGATGCACCTACTTCGTACAGACTATCTAACGACTGGACAGTGAAATCCATGGATTAAATTAATAATTTAAATATCAGATTCGGCCGTTAAAGGTCGGCAACGCACTCGCGAGCTCTCTGGCTTATCACAGTGTGACTCTCCTGCAAGTTTGCCCGCTGTTCTATAAAAAAAATATAAAAATTAAGTTGATTTTTGCTCCGAGCCGATAACAAAATTTAAGAGCTATATTAATAAATGAAGATGCTGCTAAGATGTACTTGTTTATCTTATGACCCAATTAGATGGCCTAGATTCATACTTAGTTCTAGTAATCTAAATTCACATCAGTAAATTATAAATGTATGTTATTATTTTTATTATGTGAAAAATTCTCAATTCGTCTCTTGTGCCACACGCATTGGTTGCGCAGTGCGTTGCACTATACGAGCCAGTTTGACTAGATTTTTGGCAGTCGGCCTGCGCAGGAGTCACCTCTCCCCCTCCTGAACCCACCCCCTCGACGCCAAATTCTTTTATGAGATTTTGATGACTTACAGCTCTTTTTGTAACCACAGCTGCAATGTGAATAGGGTGTTAGTCGATATTTTCGTAGTGTATTTTGGGTTGGGATTTTGTTACATCGACATATACCTTCATAACTTTATGATGCTATATTCACTGTGTAAACTTATATGATAAACATAGGTATCTAGTTTTAAGCAGTGCAGTATGAAGTTATAGGTACTACTTAAAAGTGTCAATGCCGTATAAAACCAGACCTGAAAATTTAAGACACCGGCAAATATGTTCAGTAAAGAGGGAGATTCGATCCGCTGTCTCCAACGTTTTTATATAAAGGGGCGTTAAGGGGCTGAAGGTTCACCTGATGTGGCTCAACTATGGACATTAATACTTCAAAATGTCAAATGTCTTACAAGTGTGTTGCCGGCCTTTTTTGGAACGCACACTCTTGACGAAAATACTTCGATCGACATAACCTTCCAAATATTATATTTTTATTTATTTATACAAAAACTCTAACAGCTAATAGCCAATGCGATAGTTGTTTAACTTAGTTAAATAATTTTGCTATGTAACTCAACTACCTTAGTTACCGTAACATAGTATATTTAACATATAAAAATTTCAATCTATTAATCTATTTCAACCTTACCACGTCATACATAATATGGTATATGTTACAAACTCTTTTATCTAAAATGTATGACAATTATAAAACATAAATTTTACAAAATACAATTAAAATATATACAAGATACAATAAAAACAAAATAAAAACCAACAAATAGCTGATTAGGTACGAGGCACTTAACAATGGTTTCTTTAAAATTGATTAATTTAGCCCGCTACCGAATATATCCAGCTCCGGATAAGTAATTATAAGGAGAGGTACCTGAACTCGTAGGTTGGTTTTTGCAGACGGAATTTGGAAAATATTGCTGATTTTATACCTTGGGAATGAGTATTAAGCACTTGCAACGCCTGCAAGTAAACCCATCCCAAAAATTGTTCCATGCTTAATACCATCAACACGAGGAGAATGGAGAGACAGTTTAGACAGTTGAAAATCAGATGCGCCATTATATTAATCCAATAAGCGTACGTATGATTTATAATACGCCGGCGGGTATTATTCATTTGTGAAAGTTAAAGATTTAACATTTGTAATCACGTCCAACACTTAAATGCATATCGCATTAAAAACAAACGGGTTTTGTATTGCTTGAATTAATTTTCATGTTTTCAATTGTGTTTATTTACGTTATAGCTAGGAACATTGTGTAGTGTTGATATATTTTCTACAGTATTTCATCAAAAAATACGAAAATTGTATGTTTCAATTTCTTGGGTTATATTGTTAAGCCACAAATACAAGAAAATTATATGACCCGTTTTATTGCTACTTAGTTTTTGTTTAGTTTATTTCGCTTTCTTTGCTTTGTCTGTAGTAAGCCACAGTTTTTAAATGAATTTCCCAAAATAATAATGCAATAATTAAAAAATGTGATTTATCATTATACATTATAATAGTTCTATATAGGTATTTATTTTATGTTTATAAGTCCGATCGATGAATACGAAAATATTAAAAAAATACTAATTCAAAAATAACGAGTGCAAAAGTGAAGACATTATTATTGTATACGATTCACAATTTTAAATTTAAAATCGATGTATTGTACAGTACCGATTGGATTAAGATATATTCGAGTAACTGGAAACGGGTTTAGTCTCCCAGCTCTCGGTAGAGTCGGAATATAAATTAGGACGAAGGCTTTTTCAATAAAGGAATATATGCTTAGGCAATGTATAGCGGTCCAGTCAGGGTTGCTATACAAACAATATATATAAAAGTTTTTGGCGAAATGCTTGTTAATAACCCTATTTAAAATCCTAGTAATAACGATATTTATCTAACATATATAAAATAGCGCTAAATAACCTGCATCATGAGCTCACCCCACATCACACACACACACACGTGCATGCCCTCACTTTCACACCATCACACAACGCAGCCGAATTAGGTTATACTGAGTTAAATGTATTTTATATTAATATTATTGTTCCATTCGTAAATGTTTGAATCCTTTTGGTATATATTATGTATTCCATCTTGGGGTATATCTTTAGTATATAAATTTTTTTGTTATATATAATTTATATTAGCTTTAGTATTACGAAATAAATAAACAATTACGACAATTATCTATGGATAGAACATTTGATAGTCTGTAGAAAAAATACGATGCGTAACCAATATGTCTAACATTTCATCATACAACGTAAAAAAAATATTCTAAATGTGCTAAATATCTAAATATGCTGACTCCTTGCCCTCAAACATTCCCATCGTGTATTTTTATAATTGGCCCAAATATAAATTCTAAATAAAGTAATTTCGCGGATTATTTTTATTTCATTTTCGACCGATAGAATTGATCAGTCACTTATTAAAATCAATTTTCTTTTGAATGCAATTTTCGATAGCCTAAATTATTAAATTAAAATCATAAAGAAATAATTTTTTCAAACAAAAAAATCACAAATGGTACAAAGATGATTCAAGCCAAGTCAGTCATAAAAGAGTTATAGCTCGTTAAAGTTTTATAGTTAAAAAATATGTTACTACTTTCTTAATGTTTACTGTAGAATAATTACGATGGTATGGCATGTATATATAATATTTTCGTTATATTTGTCAATTTTATAGATGGGTGTTCAAAATATTGCAATTTTAATGCCATATGGAATGACCTATTATGCTGTCCGTAGCCAAATACCTCAGCCCTTGGGTTATCGCGCATCAGCACCCGGAAGAATTACTTTCTTTTGCTTTTGATTCTTACTGCAACACTGATTTTATAAACTATTGAATGAATGAAATGAATTAACCAATATTTAAATGAAAAATAAAGGCGAAGATAAGTTACTTATGTATATGCACTTTACTTTATCTAAATATCTTGTATATTGTGCATAATAAAGTTTTTTCTTTCTTTCTTTCTAAATAAGTTTAATTTCGACCACACTAAACCTATTAAAACAAATCATCGACATGTATTTTAGTTAAAATTTAAGTTCCAGTACTTCTGTTTTTTTATATCATAAAGGGGGACAAACGTGCCCGCCCGGGGACGCCCAAAAAGGGCAGTAATTGCAGCCCATGGACACCCAGAGAGGGTGCTTTCGCAAAAGAAAATATCTTATAAAGGGGAGCGTGGAAAACTTCCAACCATCAAGGTAATGCGGATAAAATTTTGAGTTAATACATTACACCCAAATAATTCGGGTTAAAGAATTTAAATCATTTAATTGAAATGACGATACATTTTAAAGTTCGCTTTCATGCATTTTATTTTGGTTAATAAGATACAATTAAAAATGAAACGTGAAGATATTGGATGAACTGTATAGAAGTAAGAGTTGTGACCGCACCTTTAGGTCACTTACGCAAGCCACGCCAAGTGAATAATGTTCAGAATTGTTTGGTAATGACAAGCAATCAGAGTGAATTATGCCAAATCACTGGAAAGCGCGCGTTAGTGGTGAAAGCTGCTATTTCTTGCCAAACTAATGAGGACACCGAATTTTTCTTAGCAATAGTTTGCATCGTTAAAATGTGCAAGCAAAGTTTGACTTACATATTGTCATATTACTGTTTGTTAGTGGCAGATATTTTAATTCATTTGTGTATTTATAACAGTGAAAGTATATATTCGTTTAGATTTAGTTTGTTCACATTAACTTAATAATAACAGAACCAAATCTTTATTTTTGAGAATCGTGTTTAAATACACGCGGAGGAGATTTTTTTCATTTATTGACGCTTGGTGCGTTTTTCATTTATTGATTAAGTAACACTGGAGTGATGTTAAAGTTTGGTTGCTGTTGGCTATATTTTAAGATTGGCATACATGATAATATGAAGCTAAAAGATTTAAATTACAATATATGTCGAATTACAATCTTCGTAACAACTACACGACTATATTATTATAAGTATCTCGACCTACTGACCGCCGACGATATTTAAAATCTCACTTTTCTACACTTGTACTAAACTCTTTTCTGAATGTTCCGCTAACGGAAACCGGAAATGCACGCGACAAAACACGATTATGCCACGATAGTAACTCATGCGTGATAATCTCCACTTTGGGGCTTTGCGTATCTTATCGTAGAAAGTATCTTATATCAGCTAAGTCGCATCGTAAAGTTGCATTTAATCGGTTCTTTATGCATGTTACCCGATTTTTGGTTAGAGGGGGAAGAGAAAGTGCCGCCACTTCGCGGAATAAGGATGACGATAGATTTAGCACTTGTTGTGATTTTTTGATGTGAGATTTGAGCCAATAATATAAACAATTTACGTCGTTTTTGCTTTAATTTATTTCGCCCTTGCTTAGTCTGTGGTAAACCATAGGCGCTGTAATAATAATTTCCCAAAAGAATAATAATTTTGATTTGAAGGCATTTTATCGTATTCAACGAAGAACGGTTCAAATTCTCGACGATCCCTTTCCGAGCGGCTTGAAAATTCTTAAAAAGGCCGGCAACGCACTCGCGAGCCCTCTGCCATTGAGAGTGTTTATAATGTCTATGTATGTTGGCCCCTGTTCTATATAAAAACATACTAGGCTAAACCTGAAATTTACCAGCATACCAAGACCAGGGTATTTTTGACTACGTTTTACGGATGTTGTAAACAAAGATTCTCGAGTATTATTTATACTGAACCATCTTAGCAAATACGTATTTCAGACATTTTTAGAGAGATCTCCTAAATACACACCCGTCTGCAGTGTTCAAGTCACACGTTGCATTGAAACCAGACCTACCGTTACTTGCTGCGAACAAAGATGCTGCGGTTTAAGGGAATTCTAAAGACAGCTAAAGAAGGTTAAAAAATATTTGAACCCTCAAGCGTCAGAATCACTATATTATTTAATTTTTATTTAGGAGTTAACAAAGCATTGCTATGAACAGCCCTTTATATATAACTTATAAATATTAGTGTCTACGTATGTGTTAATGTGTATGCGTGTTTGTGGGACTATTTACTTAATAAATTATTTTATTTATCATTTTGTTTTACTAAAAATTTATATTTTCTTACAATAATATTCTTTCAAAGCCAATGCTATGGTAGACATCTTTTTTTAAATCTTATAAACAAAAAGTATACACTTTTCTAAAAGAACCATGTTGAAAAAACTATTATACATTACGTCGCCTACATCTCAGATAAATAGCCTAGATATATGCGTAGCGTTTCGTAGCACTTTCTAGCTTACCGCTACGAAATAGATTGGTAAATAGAACAAACTGACATCGCAGGCTACAAGATTGCGATGAAGTTGCCTGGACCTGAGCTGCGACCAGATTCGTAAGTACGTACTCATGTTATTTTCAGATAATTATACTTTAGATACATACATAATTGTTTGAATTTCTCCGTATAAACAAACATGTGTGATGTTTGTGAGCATAAAATAAAAGCGACTACAATGTTAGTACTGTGAAAATATGGTATTGGAGACCAATGCTAAGGATTCCCTGGACAGCTAACAAACGTGTCCATACTAAGATGGTTACAGATAAAAAACCTTTCGACGCTTTGCCACCAACGCATCCTGAGTTTTTATGGCCATGTAACACGCAGAGACCCATAAAGTCTAGAAAAACTCATCGAGACTGGCTGAGTGGAGTGCACCAGACGTCGAGACACCGATCAAGTAAAGGCCCTTACACGTCTTACCATACAGACAGAGGCTATCCAAAGACACGGGAAAAGTGGAGAAAGCTGTGTGGCGCCACTAACACGACATTCAGAAATGAAGAGCGTGACTGTAGAAGAAGAAGATGTTAGTACTAGCAACTCAAGGCGTTTGCACTTTAATTCATAAAATAGCATAGAAAAATTGTACAACAGTGAATTATTTAAATTGCTGAAGATGGACACTGAAAAACACACCGGTAACATAATACTGCAAATCGGCTTACAGGTCCTTCCATCAAAAACCATTAATTAGTGAAAACTCACGTCTATGGAATTCCCTTTGCAGCCTTATACTATATTAATGTTTGAGCTTTAACTCGTTTGTAATAGGGAGGTTTTTTGAAAAACAGAAAGTTTAAAAGACCTCAGAACAAAGCACTAATGAGTAACATCGCATATAGAATTTGTTCTCAATAGAAGTGTAATTCGGAACCTTTTCGATGCTAAAAGATTTTCATTACGTTTGACGTTTCGCTTCGTTATACGAAGACGTGAGTACGTATTGTTATAACCTTCTATTGTTTATAAGTTATAGGGGATTTAATTAAGGTATAAGGTTGTACATACAAATTAATTTATTCCTTTGAAACCTTCAGGGAACGCATGCCGTATAATACTTGGGTTTGATTCCCAGCGAAATTATAATTGATTCGTAAATAATAAATTAACAAAGCCACTCCTAATCAGAACATTATACTTGTTCATCAAAACTTGAAAGTTTATTTTGTAACAGTATAATACTTTTTATACAAATAAACAAATTCTTGGTTGTGGTATATGTAATAGTTGTAATGTGTTGAATAAATATAGTTTTCTCATCGCGGATCAATATATATTTTAAAAATAAATATTACTAAACATACATAACAACGTTGCGATATTAATAAACATCTTAACATATTTGTACCTAACGTCTTTTGTTTCAAGTTGATGGAAAAGTTACGCAATTCGTCAGATATTCGCGTCTTTAATTAAAATCTGTGTATGTTTATGCCCTTAGGGAAAGGTTATAAGTATAAAATAAGTTTTGATTACCACCCAAGGAATTAAAAAATCATATTAATTCAGTTTAATTTAAAATTCGCATTTTATCACATGCCTTTCGAGACTTTAGTCAAATGGTCTTAGGACAAAATCAAAGAAAAAATATATGATATTTTTACCATTTTGCTTATTCGGGGGATTAGAAACGATAAATCATTCTTTGTATTTCCTATAATCCAATGTCATATCTTTTTTCGATGATAACTCCATCAACAATATTATCTTTATTCTCTACTTATTCTTCGTATTAAATAATGTAATTAGGAACTCCCTATAAATAAAATATATAAAAAGAAGGCCACTTTGTCTTAAATTACAAAATTATAAGATTTCATAACTTTTATATTGAGCTCACAAACGATTTTGTATCGAAATATACGCGAGCAGTTTTGCCTATTGACTTCAGCGTGCGACTCTCATCCCTGAGGTCGTAGATTTGATCCCCGGTTGTGCTATTATTAATAAAGAACGGTGAAGGAAAACATAAAAAACCGGCTTGCCTTAGACCCAAAAGTCGACAGCGTGTGTCAGGCATAGCAGGCTGATCACCTTCCTATTAGATTGACAAAAGATCATGAAACAGATACAGAAATTCCAATCCAGACCTAAAAAGGTTTTAGCGCCACTGATATGTTTTATACGTAATATATTCCAGCATCGGAGAGATACAATTAAAAATACAGCTTAAAATGGTGTAAATTTAGCGTAGTGTTATAAAAAAAATATAGTCATTAAAGAAAACTACATACTTCTACAAGAATTTTATATATTAATTATTCTTTAGATTCAAGTTTCGTGTACAACATATAATTGATATCGTGTCGCAACTTAAGCCCTATCCATAAATAGCAGCACCCTAAATGTATAAGTACCTAAAGCACTTTCCAAACCGGCTTGCACGCACACAGCGCATCGCCTGCGCCCGCGCCGCTAACGAAGGGAAATTTTGGCAATAACTTGGGCTACAGCACGCTCAACTGGATATTGTGCACTTGATATTTGATTAATCACGTTAAAACTATTTTTGGCTGTGTCTTTTATTAACTATAGCGAGAATGTAGTTTAGTGACCCTATTTCATTACATAATAAAAATAAAATAAAAAATCAGTGGCGCTACAACCTCTTTAGGTCTTGACCTCAGATTTCTGAATCTGTTTCATGATCATTTTTAAATCTAATAAGCAAGTAGGTGATCAGCCTCCAGTGCCTGACACACGCCGTCGACTTTTTGGGTCTAAGACATGTCGGTTTCCTCACGATGTTTTCCTTCACCATGCGAGAAAATGTTAATACAATCATAATTAATAAAAAGACCTCAAAACGTTAATAATAAATAAGTTTTGGTAATTATATAATACATAAAGTTATATCAAAATAGAAAAATTTATTACTATGTTTTTGTGTTAGTACCATTACTTATTAAAACAGATAGTAAATCAGTCGCGCTACTACCCTATATTGTTCTTGGCCATAGATTGCATCCATTTAGATCATTTCTTTTTTTATACACAAGTAGAACATGCTTCTGTATCTTCGATTTATGGGTTTGGGACTTGCCAGTTTCCTCGCGATCTTTGCGTAAGCTGATCTTGATTACATACACGCACATAGAAAGAAAATTCCATTGGTACAGCGCCGTGATTCTCGCTTAAGCCACAAGCCCACACTGCTGCTTTAAGAGTGACTACAGATACAGTTTTTTCTTAATTAGTTTTAAAGTAATAAATTAATTTAAAAAAATAGTCTTACTTCAAATCTAGGATCATCCTTCGTTGGTCCATACAAGTCCTGTATAGCTAGGACATTGTATTCCAAGTCTGGATTTATATCAGTGAGGAAATCCTTTACAGCTTTGATTCTTACTTCAACTGGCTGTATTAGTTCCCATAGTATCTTTGCTGAAATATAATTGTTTTTTAACCAACTAAAATTGCAGACTTGTCCATGACTTTAAGTATGTAATAAATCCCAATTGGCAGATTATTAACATTCTCTAAGTATCTCTGCACATAATCCACACGGAAAACTATTGGGGAATAGTTTTATTACTCTACTAACAATATATGGACTTTTAATGGTCTGCATTAAATGATTTTTTTTTAAGGTCTTTGATATGATTCTCTGTGATCATATAATAGTTTTGGATCTACTTATTTGTCTATAAAGATAAATGTGTAAAGGAAAAAAAAGCCGTAGTAAATTGGATATGGGGGCTTTGTCTAAGGGTCTTATACTTTATATTTGGCATACATATACAAACATGTAAGGTAGGTACGTAGTTAGTATTTCTATTTATATATAGCCTTACATTGAATCATATTAACATCCGTGACACCAACTGTTACATGTTTTGTTGCCCTCAAGGCAGCCTGTGATAGAAGTATCTTGTGGCCATTGTGAAGACGATCAAATGTACCGCCAAGAGCTACATATTCATAAGTCTTCACTGGCTCACCTTTCATACTTTCAATTTCATTTTCAGTCTCTAAAATTAAATTATATATTTGTTAATACAGTATAGAATCACAAAGCCATAGCATGCACTAATACATATTTTGGGCTATAGAACTTCTGTGAAGATAATGCCTAAAAAGAAATATCAGTGTAATAAAGAAATGTCCCAGGAATTTCAGGAATGCACACACTATATTTGTAATTTTTGCTGTTTAATGTTTGGTTAATTTATTTAATTTTTTTAAGAACAATTTCTTTATTTAATTATTGAGTAGCTCAAACTCATAGTTTCCACATTGCAAATTTATAATTTTTGTCATTACGTCATTGATAGGTAAGTATAAATATGCAGCTGTTCTTTTTTAAAATTACATATGTAATAAATAATTGCATAGGCTATATATAATGTTACTGTTAATAAATAGATTATTACATTTACCAATAGTTTGCAGTTGGCATCCAGGTCTTATATTTGACACAAGTTTTTTAAGATTTTGATTTTCTATTCTAGTATCAGTCAATATCATATCAATAGGATGATTTGTTTGGAGTTTTTTCAAACCCTCCAAAGGTTTTAATATCAATCTTATATCTAGGTTTGCATTTTGTGTCGCAGTCTGAAAATGGAATTTCATAGAATAAGATAGATTAAAACATTTTTTAATATTTCTGAAAAGATATATTAGAACAAATGATAATTTGAAATCAAAATTAATTTACATTTATATCCGTTACAGAAGTTTTATTTAAATGTACTATGTAGTACTAGTATAAAATTTTCTTAAATGAATTAGCTCAATTAACCAACAAAACAAACTTTGCTATAAATGCTTAGTGTTTGTTAGTTAGTCATATTTCCTTATGTATAATTATCACTGTATATGATAATTCAGACTTTTATACCTTTTTTATTTGCAGAATAATAATATCATGAGTACTACATAAAATCATAAATACCTTTGAATATATATCAATAATTTGCTTGTTAATAACTGATAAATTATTATCTACCCCAATATATTTGATGTAAAGTATATTTTTTACAAGTCTCGATGATTTCAAACATAGTTTCAGAGATTTTGCAGTGTTTGAGACAAATAATAGAGCATTTGAAGCCATTAGATCTAAAAAGAAGAGTTAAGATATACCGAAATTTAAACGATAATTATTTATCAATAGTTATTACCTACCTGTATTTGAATTCATTTTTGTAAAATAGTAGGAAAATGAAATAGATAGTAACACTACAGCTATGGCAAAGCTAAGTAAACTGTTACACATATTTAGACATACTTTATCATTATGGTAACCAAAACTGACTCAAACTAGTCTTATGTGCATTTGAATTGCAAAATGTACTCACTTCGTTCCTTGAAACTCACTTTGTACTTTGAACAGATTAAATATAAAATGAGAAACAAAAATCACTTGCATGTGTAGTGTGTACTGATAATTCGACGTTTTAAGTATTGTACGGCTATCAACGTTATAATCGTTATTTTATTACTTTTAAATGATAGTTCGTGATTGGTAACATTTTTTTATTAATTAAGACCTTCCACGTACTATTTACTATTTCCAGGACCTAATTATATTATTTTTAATATATTGGTCATTCGTTGTACAAATGCTTAGTAGTCTTATCTAGTCAATAAAGGTTATAAATTATAATATATACACCTAGTATGACTGCAAGCATTTACGTGTCTAAAGTCTAAACTCTAATTAATAACAATATTGTAGTCGATGATTTGGTATTATACTATTATCAAATTCATTTGAGTTTTTATTGCTTGATCTTTTTTTTTTTTTTTTTTTTAATTTTATGACCTGGTATCAAATTCATTTGAGTTTTTATTGCTTGATCTAGATATTGATAGTAAATAGTAATTAGTTTTTAGCATAGAGCCTAGAGGTTTTTAGTCCTAACTCCTATCACAGATTACCTCAAAACTCAATCAGCAGAATTCAGGAATGTCAAAACTCAAAAGACAAATATATAGTGCTTTTCATGAAAGAAGTCCCGCGGATATTTTTGGAACTAAATTTGACAGGTCGGCAATGTTGTCATTCGTCGATGTTATCAAGTTCGTTTGTTGTGTAGATTTTTGTGAATTTTTAACTATCTTAGTGCATTTTAAATATTGATTACAATGCCAAAAAGTTGTAAAAAGTTCGGCTCGAGAATTGATATTAAAGGTGAAAGAGTTCTGTGAAGCGGAACAAAAGAATAAAGGTGTTTTAATACCACTAAACAATGTTCGGAAGAGAGTTGCCGCCATAACAGGTACTTTTTAGAGTTGCCATTTAATAATTTTTTGCTGTATTGATGGGAGTTTTATGATAATATAAATTCGTTTTTACGACAAAATTGAACAAATACATAACGTGAGAAACTAGGTAACTGAAATTAAAACATATATTACATAAGCATTATAAACTTAAAGTTACTATTATTTTTAATTGTTCATAATTTAATTGCAGGTGTGTCAGAGAAAACTGTATCAAGAATTACAAACGAAGGTGTAACAGCGGCGTGTACTTCAAAAAAATTGTAACCCCGGGGAAGAGTCGCCCGCATCCGAAAAAAGTTCGACTTAGACGGGTTCGATTTGTGCGCTATCCGGCAAAAAATTTACAGTTTTTACGTCGTACATAAAGAATTACCAACATTGGTTAAATTACGGGCAGCTCTGCGAGAGGACATCAATTATCAGGGAAGCATCACAACATTGCACAGGATATTAAATAGAATTGGTTTCAAGTACAAGCGATGTCAATCCAGACGAAAACTACTTATGGAACGCCACGACATTACCGCATGGCGTGCAAGATATTTGAATAAAATACGAATAAATCGCACTGTGGAAAAACGACCAGTTGTATACTTAGATGAGACCTATATACACAATACTTATCATACAAAACGTTGTTGGCAGAGTGAGGAGGAGCCAGGAATGTTCGTCTCAGAATCATCAGGGAGTCGCTGGATAATCGCTCATGCGGGAACAAAAGATGGATTCATAAATGGTGCATTATTAATGTTCAAATCCCAATCAAAGTCCTCAGATTACCACGATGACATGAACTCAGCAAATTTCTTAAAATGGGTGACGGAAAAACTAATACCTAATCTACCTGAAAGGTCGCTTGTGGTAATGGATAACGCTCCTTACCATTGCACTCAATTAAACAAAGCCCCTTCTATGTCAAATATAAAAAGTAGTATGCAAGAGTGGCTCCGGCAAAAGGGTATATATTTTGAAGACACCTGGACAAAAGTTGTGCTGTATGAGCTAATCAAACAAAATAAAGGTCCACCGATATTTGCATGGATGAATTATTAACAGCTCACGGACACGAAGTATTAAGGTTGCCGCCTTACCATTGTGACCTCAACCCGATTGAGAATATCTGGAGCCTTGTAAAAAGAAAGGTGGCGGATAAGAACGTGGCACAAGATCCAAAAGAAATATTAAAATTAACTAAAGAGGCCTTTGAGTCTATTACGGCTGAAGATTGGACAGCTCAGTGCTCGCATGTCGAACATTTAGAGGAGGAATATTTAAAAAATGACGGCCTTATGGATGAAGTGATGGACCGAATAATTATATCAACTGCTAGTGATACTGAAACAGAATCTGATTCTGTTTCAATACACTCTTTCGGACAGTGATGTCCCTATGGCCGTTGATCACAATTATGCAATAAAACCTGAATAAACAATTGTATTGCTTTTCTTTACCCTATTTTCTTATCTTTTCCCTGTAAGTAGGTAGAACACCGCAATATAAGTAAATAAAAATATACTTTTTACATAACAGATATATTGTTTCATCGAAGTACGCAGAAAATAGTATTATTTGATAAATTACATCTGCTAAATGTAAATAAAATAGGTAAATTTTTTACTCATAAATGGCAACATTACGTCATCATTGCAGCCGCGTCTGGGGACTTCTTTCGTGAAAAGGACTATACATACGTATGATACTGTGATGCGCAGCGCTGTGTTGATATTAATTTATCCCTAATGGCCAATGGGAATGGCAAAGGACAAATATATATGACTGTATTATTAATAACTTGTCAATTTGTGTATTATGTGCGTTACGGTAACGCCGTTACCCACAGTCGAAATACATGTTATTTCTAAGTATTTTCTATCTTAAGTTTTTCAATTTTTATTGTAAGGTAAAACCTTCCTCCATTCACGAATTTTATCTGTTATATTATACAAAATATAATGAAAACATTTTTAACTAGCAACACTGAGTTTATGAGAAGTGGAACAAAATTTTACTTCGATTGTTTGAAAATAAATAATTTTCTTGCTTTATAAATAATTTTCAAACGGACAATTGTAAAGGATAACTCTCATTATTACATCCTTTTTTTAAATTTAATGGGAAACCTGCATACTAAAACAGAGGGAAGAAACAAGCTATCTATTCACACATCCCGCGACGGCCAAGCATTTACAAGTCAGGTAATCTGCGATCAAAACGAAAACTTGCTAATGTCATTCACAGCTGAACATTCAACATACGTAATCTACAAAATGCTTTGTTGTTGATGACTATGTGATTGCTTACTTGCAAATAATTTAACAACAAACGTTTGGGTCGATACTGACGTTTGCGTGTTGATTGTTTTGGAAAGTGTTTGCAGTTTGTTTGTTTGTGTTTAGTTCAGCTTGTCGCATTTTGTGGGCAACCTCAGCGGACGCTCCTACCTAAGCGTAACCAGCAACCATTCGGTGTACAGTACTTCTCGGCCTTGGTCACGAGTATCTAGACGAAGGTTAGTGTTGTGTATCATTAATATTCTATTGCAAGGGCACATTATTACATATATACGTTGAGCATGGTATTTTCGTATTTTTTATTTCATATTATTATTTCGTAATTATATTATTCAATTCATTAGCATAGCCGTTATTTAAATTAAATAATGAAGGACACTTTTTATAACTGATTTTTTCACTCAAGAGAATAGACACTTGAAAGTAATTTTATTTTAAATTTTAGATATACATAATTTTATATATTGGCTACTATGCATGTTTTTGAGTATGCCATTACCATAGTCAAATTTGCTAAATAGCAGAGTTTAAAACGAAATTGAAGATAAAAGGAGAGAATAAATTTTACATTTAAATAGACATAATTTGTTATTTATAGAATACATTGCCAAATATCTAATCTGCGCACAAAACTGTCAAAAAGTTTGATTTTAATGAGACCTTAGTGTTCATTGCTGGATCATTGCTTCTTGCTAGCTGTTTATTGTTTCCATTTATTTATAGCATAAGTTTTCAGGTGGCACGATTCTACATTAAATAATCCTCTTGAAGCTTGTAAAACTGCTTGGCCGGTTGCCCACAAAGAGTCAATATTTCTCCCAGAATTCCCCATCACAACTGATCTCTTGAAGAAAGACTTTGAAGTAGTTCAAACAATCGCTAAAGGTGCATTTGGAGAGGTATTTAAAGTGAGAAAGGTCTCTGAAAATAAGGAGTATGCTTTAAAAGTTCTGAGCAAGTCACAGGTTAGTATGCTAAAAATAGTTTACATAATTAATTTTATAAATAAAAATATTGAGCGTCACTAAAATGTTACTAGCCATTCCCCATGGTTTCACCCACATTTTGTTGGTTGTAGTGTGATGTTATTAGCGAGCAGCCCTCCTTAATACTAAAGAACAAAAAGATGTTTTAATTTGAACCTAGTTAACAGGGTTACGCAGTTTAGCACATTCTCATATATAGTTGAAAAGCTTTTGAAATAATTGGCATGTTAGAATTAAGAAATGACATTTTATAGATTAAAGAACTCACGATTGAGTACATTATTTTTACTTGTTTTTTGTTACATAGTATGATAGTATAATGCATGATTTATTATATAAATAAAATTAACAATATAAATATTACAAAACTAGTAATTTAGAGATGCTTCAATTTTTTGTAACAACATTTTAATTATTAGTTTAAAACTTGTTAGAGTCGAAAATTATTTATGAATGCAGTATTGTGTTTTATAATATAGTTATCAAATTAAGCCTTAAAACAATAGCAGATAAAAAAAATTGGTTTAGTTCAAGTGGCACTCTAAAAAAGCCAGTTAATCTATGTTTGATAAACAAAGGTACTCCCTTGACCTATTTTTATATATGCCCAATATTTGGCACAATGCCAACCGTTTCCTCATTCCTACAGTTAAAACTCCTGAAATTGGTTATTTTTAACCTCCCACATCAAAAAGAGGATTGTTTTTAAATGTAATTAACAAAATTTAATACGGAAGCTATTTCTCTTTTGAAGCTACTGATTGATATTCTTATAATTGTTATGTAAATTAAACTTAAAGCTTGTTATCGCTACACTATATCCAATAATTATTTAAAATTTATTCAAGGTCTTACAGTGTTATCTTTATGCTATTTTTAGACAAAATTAAATTAATTTTAATATAATACTATTTCTTGATGGACTTCGATTTGTTTTAGGTCTGTATTTTGATTAGAATAAAAATAATAAACATAATTAGTTGCAAATACTAATCAATAAAAGTCAATTCAGTCAATTCAGTTGCTGGCATGAGTACTGAATTTTGTATTAGCATCAACGCGAAGAAGTCAAAATACATGACAATAAGCCGAACACCGGAGCTTTTCACGCAACTTATACACCTCGATAATCAGACATTGGAACGTTGCTAAAAAATACGATATCTAGGCACAGTGATTGATGAAAAGGGTTACCATAGCATCGAACTCAGCTGTAGAATTGAACAAGCGTGGAACGACTTTTCAAAACTAAAAAAAGTCTTCTCTGTGCTGCTCTACGGCGTAGAATCTTGGACTCTGACAGAGACTATGTCCAAAAAATTGGAAGCGTTCGAGATCTGGGGTTATAGACGTATGCTTAAAATAACTTGGATATACCGCATACGAAATACAACCTTGCTGGAAGAACAAAGAATTGCTTATGACGGTTAAGAAAAGGAAACGTGAGTATTTCACATACACACCAGAAAATACGAGTTACTTCAACCAATACAAGGCGAAGTGGCAGGAAGAGGGAGACCTGGCCGAAGACGCATGTCTTAGTTGAATCACCTTAGACAATGGTTTGGTCAAAGCACCAAGTCATTGTTTACCATAATGATCGCCAACCTTCGCAAGGAGGATGGCTCTATTAGAAGAAGAAAATAACAATAATTGTACATTTAAAATAAAATATAAATATTGTATGTCAAGCTTATAATATATAGAAATTTTAATCATATTATTCTGTGAGAATAATAAATTATTAATTTAAAAATATTTATAAATAAGTTTTTTAACATTAAACATTTGTAGTTCTAAATGTTAATATTTTAATATAATTGTTTGTTTTATATTACCATTATGATTTTAATCCCTAACTTACATATTCGAAATGCAAATGTTACAGGTTATTTAAAAAAATGTGCCATTTGTATTAATTTAAAACACAAAATTAAGTAGGACACTAGGTCATTGTCAAACGACATTAAGATAATTTGACTGTATAATACATTCATTAACATTATGAGTGTTTGTATGATATCAATATACCTGTTTGTTTTAAAACACATCACCTTATATACTACATACATTTTAGTACTAGAAAGTTGTGAATGAGATTAGTTTATAAAACGAAAAATTTAATGGAGACTCATTACGATGTGTTAAATCATTTTATAATCACCCTTCGGTTTCCAAGACAACGTGTGTTATTTAATCACGAATAGAAATCTAACCTCACACTTTAAATGCAATATTTCGGTAGAAACTGTAAAAAGATTGGTCAAGATACTAGTGTTTCCCACTGTCTTGATACGGCGCTGAAACTTGTACTGTGCGAGCATCCGAAAGGAGGATATATGCCCTTGAAATGTGTGGTTAGAGGAACTGGACAGCGAAAAGAACGAATTTGTCAATTCTTAGTCAACTACGAGTGTCACGCCGTCTTTCTTCAGTGTGTCACAAAAAATCCTAAACTTCTTTGGTCTAAGTAATACACAGGCGCTAAGGCTTGCTGAAGAAATAGGAATGGAGAAAGATATGCAACACAAACACGACCTTCAGTAATGCTTATAGCTATAATATGTTAGCTAAAATATGCGATCATTGAGTAGGCTTTGAATAATTATCACACCACATTGTTTGTGACTTTCGTGTTTATATTCTATTATTATTATTTATTGTTCAAAACAAGCAAGATACTTTTTGCCCCGTTCATTCAAGTAAATAAAGCATTTATTGAGAGATACAAAAAGTATATTTTCTATTCCAGTTGGTTCATGACAGAGCAGTGTGCCAAGTTAAGGAAGAGGCGAAGATCCAGTCCGTTGTTGGCCATCACCAATTTATAGCTGAAGCAGTATCACGGTGGCAGACAAAGAAGAGACTTTATATTGGTAAGTGTATGTACTTTTTATAGAATGTTACTCTATAATTTTTGATGTTTTGTTGGTGTAAAATCGCTCGTCTGCTATCATCCACAAACGTTTATTAGACTTAGGGTCTTTCACTAGTTCTTTGACAGCCTTTTAACAGTGCAAGCGTCCATGGGCGGCGGCACAACTAACATCAAGTAACTATAACTTTAGTATTTATTAAATCTACTAAGAAAGTACCAGGAGTCCAAATTTTTTTAACGAATATTTTACGTATCTTATTATATTGTCTGTGATACAAAACAGATGCAATATAATAAGAGTCGTCTTTTGTCAAATTAATAAATAATTGTCACTTTTATTAATTAGCTAATATATAATAATAGCCGTAAACATGAGTTAATAATCCGGTATCTTTAAAATATGGGTCGTAAATAGAATAGTTGAAAGTTCATTCTGAACACACAGGAGTACCGTGATAAGCATAATTTTAATTGTTTATCGTGTGCGAGATGCTCACAAGTTTCCTTGGAATACGATACAAGTTAATTTAAAGTTACTATATTATTCTAAGATATATCTCCGCTAAAGCATTGGAACCTTGTCGCATTAATTATATCAGTACAGATAACAAAAATTTGAAAGATTACTTAAATTTTATTTTATTCTATTAACAATAAACATCGTGCAATTTTATAGTTAAGTAATGGTGCTAACAACTGCTTGCAGTAAAGCACGTGGGGCGTAATTTTTTAATACGACATTTAGTAATTATAATAAAGCCCGCTTATTTCCAAGCTTGAATTCTACAGTTACATATCTAATGTTATAAATTTTTTTCTTGTTACTCGATATCCATACTTCCTTCAGTACCATTGATCGGAACACCTTCACGTGTAAAGGCCGCCTCCAGCTTTTTCCACATTTCTCTATCCATGGCTTTAAATCTTAATACGACAATTAATCCACCAAAACTACATCTATTATAATAGCTCATAATCAAAGGAAATTGCTTTTATATATTATTTAGATATTTGTGAATTTTTCCTTATGAACAGTATAATCAGGTAATTCTTCATAATAACCTATCCAATTATTTATGATTGGAAGTTACATTGATTATAGAAAAAAGCTATTTCATGATCATATGATTAGTATTTTACCATTTAATATCAGCGTAATTATAATAGACACGATAAAATTCGTAGCGATAACTCTAACACGTTTTCTATCGTAAATTTGTATAGCAACGAAAGTCCGAACATGAAATGTTTTAATTGAAAATTGCATGATAAAATCTGTATTGCCTTTGTATAAAAAATGAATCGTTGCGGAGTTTTAGTACTTATTAGGTTCTATCAAATTCTATTTACATTGTGATGAAAACACATCACGTCAACTTATCATAAGTTTGACAAAGTACGAAACCCTGGTTATGCATAACACTAAGATTTTTATACAAATACTAGCCGAAGAAGGTTTTGTAAACAGTTTAAAAAACAAAAATTGTAATTGAAAAAACAAACAAAAAATTGTTATGGTATTAACAATTACGTAATAACTATTAGGTATTACTATTAAGATACTGTACCCTGATACAGGTACTAAACAGGTTTCCAAAACCTTACGCATTATAATGCATTGTTATAATGAATAAACACATTTTTAACTTTTTTTACCGTCAAACCATATAGAGATTACGGTAATATTTTATATAATATTGATGTACATATAATATTTAATATATTGTTTGATGTAAGTGGTTACTCATCGCCAAAACTATTGATGATAAGTCGAATGATAAGTATGAATGTTCATTTCAGTGGCTAAATACACTTTAATAAGAGAAATAAAAAGTACGCATATAAAATGCTTAAAAAGGTGTTTTCAGTTGAATAGTTCCCCTTAAACCGAATTCGAGGCGGGCACCAGTAATAAAATCCGACCGAGTATTAGGTAATTGCTTTATCAGTACGATTGCGACTAGACATTAATGGCAAAATGAGGTCGATTCGACATTTGTCATTAGGTCATCTGTGTATTTGTGGTTTAGAAGGCCATTGGTTAAAAACACACGTGTTTTAAAACTACACTAAATATCCCAAGCGACTTCATTATATGAAGCCCCATAGACTGCGATTAAAAATTATTCAAAATCAAAATCATTTATTCATATAGGTAACACAATGTACACTTATGAACGTCAAAAAAGAAATATATTAAATGCTTCTTATTTTACATTTACTGTCAGTTCTCAAATCAAGAGCGTAGAATGGAAGAGAAGAACTGGCAATAAACTCTACGCCACCCTTTTAATTGCCAAGTTTTTTGTTTTACACAATGTTTGTAAGGAGCTGCAACCATTACACCATGTTCCACATGACATCTTAAGTTATAAATAATAATAAAATAAATTAAACACAAAGATTTGTCCTCCATCAGCAGGAGGCATGGTGAAATAGGTACACGCACTTACATTCTCGTGGGAACAACACGCATAGTTACTGGCAGTAAATCTATGTCCTTACTGCCGTTCATAAGTGTATTAAGTTACCTATCAATAAATGATATTTTGATTTGATTTGAAAATCATTTTAATATTTTGCCTATGAGCTAGTATGGTCATAGGTTAAGTGGCTATGGTATTTATTTTTAATTCGGAATACATTGGGAAATTGTACTCAATCTTTAACATTTTTGATTGACAAAGGTGTATTAATTACGCTTGGAACGACGAGAGAACTTATTGGGCATATTAAAGATTCTATTGTCGAAATATAACAAATGCATTTTTCGAAAGTTTATAAAAAAAATCATCTTGAGAAAAAAAAAATCATTTAAAACACAACATTTAGATTTAAACGTCGCCTTTACTTAATAAATTCTAAGAAAAGCTTTGTACACTACGTCTTATCATTATCAATAAAGTTTATTAAATAGGAACATACTAGTAAAAACTAAAATTTGTAGTTGTAAGTGTTATATCTATAGTATATATATTATATATATTTTTTGGGAAATTACAAGACGGTTTTAATGTAATCATTCGGAAAAGGGTAGCATCCTTGATGCATCGTGTTAAGCATAGCAACAATGCTATCCTGAATGTGTTGATTACACAGAACACGCATATCTTAAAAAGTTGGTATTCTGTCCATACCCCACTGCCACACTTTTGTTTACGAACCCATTACTAACATAGCAACTAAGACCGAATTGTTACTAACTCTAACTAAAACTTAATATGGATATAATCTGAAATAAAAAAATAATTATAAATTAGTTTATGCATGACTGACCACAATTATCGTTTATTTGAAGTTTATCAATAATCACCTCATTTGCTAATGTCCACAAACAGTTTCAGAGTACATTCCGGGCGGTGAGTTGCTAGCGTTGTTAGACCAGTGGAGAAAGTTACCTGAGGACATCGTCAAGGTGTTCGTCGCTGAAATTGCGTTCGCTATAGGTACGTAAAAAATCTAAAAGCAAAACTTCCCGATAGTCTGCTATAAGCAAGTTTTTCGATACTTTTCAAAATCGTATTCTTGTATAAATAATGGATTGATTCGTCGATATTTATTACAATTTTATTTTGGGGCTTCTAATTTTATTACCCAAGAAACATTTTGGGATGAGAGAGCCTGCAGAGGTGTGAGGTTTTATACTGTGCTTAGTACCTTATAAAGGAATCCCCTCTAATGTAATATATAATACTTTTTTAGATTAGTATAGCTGACAAATATTAATTATAACTGAAATCTTAGATGTCTTACCATATATGACAGTTTATATAGGTGATTAGTAATTTGGTGTCCAACAGAGCTTACTACTACTATACAGGCTGTATTAGAGTGCGGTAAGAGAACCGTCTTGAAATTTGAGTTTGTACCAGTGTTTAAACTTTTTTGTTTTGTCGACACCACTCGTACTTCATTATAGTTCATCAGACGTCTTGATTTTTTAAAGTTATAATGTGTAATTTTCAATTTCTTTGTCTCCATAGTTTTATTTTACAAGCACAAAATTCTGTAGAACAATATTTTGTTTTTTTACTATATGTTATGATAAAATTTGTTTTAAATATCTTCCAGATTTCCTGCACAACGCGGGTATTATATATCGTGATCTGAAGCCGGAAAATATTCTACTCGATTCGGACTATCACATACGATTGATTGATTTTGGTCTTTCGAAGTGGCTGTCCATTGGGTCGAGGACTACGACGCTCTGTGGGACTCTTAAATATATGGGTGAGTTATATTCTATTTAAGGGGTCCCTAAAAAGATGTACCATGGTACAACTCAGGCACTTAATAATTATTTTTAGCCATTATCACACTTAATTTAAAATATTCAATGCGTTTTATTATTTTTACAATACGTATAGTATAGTATAGGTCCCGGCTCGTATGTTTGCAAAATTTTTTTTATATCATAATAAATCGATTCTGCAAGGTTCGTTTGGTTCCTCTCGCTTACGTAAAAATTAAAACGGTCATTTTCCGTTTCAGTGTGGGATTTGACACGTTATACCGAAATGGCGTACACGGCATTCGCACTTCGCACTTTATCTCAAACCCTTTAATTCTTACGCGATTTTTAACCATGACATACCAGTGACGCCGTCACGATGAACGCACGCGATTTCAACTTCGAAATCGCCATGGACGGTAGCCAAGTTGACGAGGTGGTAGCCAGTATCTTCCATACAGTGCTATTCCACCGATCGAGCGGCAAATTCACCTACAACAACGAAGAAAGTTACTCCATACGAACCGTTAATTATGTGGACGTTGACTGCGATTTCATAGACTTCACCTACGTCTGCTGCGCGTCCGAATCGCTCGCTCGGAAGCTCAAAAGAGAAATATCGGCCTTTTCGAAACTCCTGCGCACGATCGACGGCAGACCGTCCCCCGCTAAGGGCGAAATAAGCCTCGAGTTCTTCCAAAAGCACCGGACTAGATGGTTTCTGCCGACATACGTACCCGTGCCTTGGGAAATATGGCGCGTGAGTTGTGAATTGACCGAATCGGGCCAGGATATGCATAGACACGAGAGCGTAGTGGAAATGCTTCAAGACCAAATAGTGTTTATCACAGAGATAATAAACCGTCACGAATACGTGCCCAAGATGCCTAACCGGTCGGACGCGGATCTCATATTTGACACCTCGTACCCGGATATTCAACCTTATCTCTTCGCGATAAAGTATAAGTTACCGGAAACAGAGTCGAATACTGTCAGCAACACAGTTCGGAAGCTTATCAGGGACACCCTGTATTTGTGATTATACGCTTGGTGATTTTATATATTGACAATAATTTTGTTTCGTAGTTTGACCTGAAATGGCTAATTATTGTCATCGATTAAAATTGTAATTGTGATATATTTTAATGATTTAGATAATCGAATTTCGGCTATAAATGTGAGTCGAGAAATTAATTTAATGTACTTAGCTATTAGACATTGAAATAGTTTTATTTTTATTTGTTTATCCGCCCCTAAGTTAATAGTGAATTAATTAAACAATAGACAATGAAAGCTGGTTGTTGTGTCCATTTTACGTTTATTTAATCCTAACATTTTAGGGTTATCGATTATTTTTAAGTTATATCGGCACGTATTTTGGCAAGTTTCTTGCGTATTTTAGTAGTAAACAACGCAACTAATACGCGACTTTTGAGGACTATACGAACGTTAGGTTGTGATAGATCGACTATTTGGAGGATTTCCATACTATTTGTATAGACTTGCAAGTTTAGTTCCAAATTCGGCCACGGAGCGCCACTCAAAATTTTCTATGTCTATCTATAAAATCTATCTTTACTATTTTATTAGTGCTAACTCATTGCAATATTTCTATTTTGTAATCATACCTACGGATTGCATCTATTTAAACTAGGACTGTATTCGAGTTTTATAACCAAAACACTTTTTTGTAACTTTTTTCGAAACCAAAAATCATAGACAAATAAAAAAAAACGTTACGTATTAATAAGCATGGCAGGGCAGGCGTGCCCTCTGATAGGCCACATCTCACTTAATATCAGGTGGGATCGCGGCCAAATTGCCCAGTTCTGTATAAAGAAACGTTTTGTCCGTGCTAAGAGGCGTATTCTTACTAAGGTACGTGCTGAACTATAAAAGAGTAGAAATAAAAAAAATTGAAAATGATATTTTATATGTTTTACCTTTAACGTAGGTTATGTAAATAAAGATTTTCAAACCATTCAGATATTAAAATATTGTAAGCAGTTTTTGACAATTTTTATTTTGTTTGACTTTTGTGTGCAATAGAACACCATATCTTTTGGTTTCGGCAATAATGGCATTTGTCTTTAGTCTATAAAATAAATTAAAAAAATAACCTCAAATAGTTAAAAGTTGCGGATACTTCTCCATAACTAATGACTTACAAAATTAGGTTATAATAAACCTCAAAGAACCACCGATTTCTAGGTGGAGATTTAATCGCAATTTTTTTCTGACTTGTAGGTGAAATAGAATAAATGCAGCTACATAGTGTATATAGAAATGTAAATATATTTTTCTCATTCAAATTAATGGTTTAATATGAGAGCTTTATAATGCTTATATGTATATTGTAGATTTTTCTCAGTAGGCTATTTTAAAGTGTGATAATTTTAATATAATGGTGCATGGATAGAAAGTGTAGGAGAAAAGAGAAAATATAAAAAAAATCGTGTGTTCTACAGTGAAACTTTATTAGATTTATTACTAATTTTAAATGTATAAATAGTTATTTTCTTATGTAAACACCTTGGGTTGGCCCGTAATTCAAACGTCAAAGTCAATGTCAAATAACATCGTGAAATTACGATTATTTTTTTTAAAATTATATTAAAATATGGCCTTTATTCGGATACTAAAAGTTTACGTTACATTTAGTTTATAATAAATACACGATCTCTGAAAGAGACCCCAAAATTCTTCCTCGTATATATTATTTTCGCTACTCTGCTCCAATCTTTCTCTACTCTCTTTTATTTCAAAGTTAATCCAATTACAAAACGGCGAGTGTCTATTGGGTTAGGATGGATTTACTAATTTTTCAAAGTTGTTGTAATTATGGAAAACGATTACGTACGTAGAACGAAACATTTTGCACGACTGTGATTGGTCGCCAATAAGATTAGATCGATCAATGATTTGGTTTTTTTAAATGAATTAATAATAAATAAATTTACGTTTGAATTATAGGCTATACCTTTTTAAATATAGAAAGTATATTCAATTTAACTATCCGCCCTTGAGTTATATTCTATTATTTTCATCTTAAAACGAATTAATGAGTTCTAATGGCGTCAACTAAATAAAACTGCGCTTATGACAATTTAAGTTAACGAACATATAGTCGAGGAAGCGTAGATTAGAAAAACGATGTTGAGAATTGTTTATAATTTCCTATAGTTGTGTTGTACTGTATAACTTCGAATTTTTAACACTTGAAAAAAAATCTGAATCATTTGTGAACTACCCGTTTAATGTTTAAAAAAAATTGTTTTAAACTTCAAATTTATAATGCAAAAAATTATATTAATAATTAAATTTATAAATTAAAAAAATAAGCATTTTAGTGTCGCCATTTTGATTGAGGATTCAGTTGAAATTACCATATTAATAAATAACGGAGTTTAGTTGTTAAAATGTCTTTTATGCCTTCAATTTGTATTTGTACTGACTCCATCCATGAACTGCTTTACTTATAAACGCCTCTTAACTATGTTAGCTGTCTTATAAAATTAAGAACTGCTTAGCTGAGCGGCTTTATAAGTAGGCGGTTAGTTATTTACTTTCCTACCTCATTTGTAGCTCTAAATACCCTTGATTGTATCTTTTTATTAACTTTTGTCACCAAAGAAATGGCTGTATCTTGACAATCTTATGATTGGCCCCATTCACGCTATTAGTACCTAAATGTGACCTTCTGTGACCTTTTGTTATCGTAAAGGGATAAACCAATAGAAATAATTACGAGTAGGGCGATTCTCTTTATTGCTTCACCAAGTTGTAGCGGTACTAATGTAGCTTAAGGCGTATACGTATACGTGGAGGAAGGGCGTGCCCTTCCTCCGGCTTTAAAGGAAGAATCCTCGACCAGTCTTCTACCGACTGGCTGGCCCGAAAGCTCAAATGGCTGAGGTCTAGAAGTTGTTTATGCTTAGCGGTCGAAAAAACGTCGTTCGACGTCAGGGTAGTTATTTGTAGGTATCGCTATATATATGAAAGCGACGTATACATATTTAGGGGAATACGATTTTGATCGAACACTCCATTTCTAAAGAAGTTTTCACTTCAAAAATTTAAGGAGGCTGTAATCAATTCATAAATTTTTTAATGAATCAATTCCCTATTCTTAGGTGTGAGCTGGTGGGTACCGACACTTAAGATTCTATTGGTTTCTATCTTTACGATCGCATGTTTCCTTTGTAGATTATAGCGAGCCGCTTACGTCTTATAATTTATGACCCAAAATCAAGTATTTGGTGATGAGACAATATTTTAATACAGATATATACAAAACTTTATGGCTGCGTACATGTTTTTGCGAACATAATTCCCTGTATGATCCTTAGCGTAAGCATGAGATAGCTGTAAAATATTTTGTCTTTATTACTTGAACTTTAAAAACAAATAAATCTGACAAAACATTGTATGACTATTTGAGACTTATAATACTTATAATTTGCTATTTTTGTAATGTCAAAAAGAACTGAAAGTTTGCTGGTAATATTTAATCAATTAATGAAGTAGATTTTTTGTATTTAGCGAAATAAACAATAATTGATCATAGGTATTGCACGAGAAATGTTAGGAGTCTAAAGAGGAGGATATTTGCACAGACTACTGTAAAATACTAGTAGTCTGTGCAAACATTCTTCCGTTCCAATTATCTATTTCGTTACTTTGTCTGGGTATAGAACGCTTTTAAACTTAGCTCATTCTAAACGCTACTAAAGCGAATTTCGTGTGCAGTGAAATTACGAATCGAATTTATACTTCCAAAAAGTTACTAAGTGAAGAGCTCGGACAATTTCATGCGTTTCTATTAGTATCAATTCATCTTTAATGTAAGCTAAGTCTAAATACGCTTTGTGCAGCCAAACCCTTAGAGTTGTGACTCACTGTGACCTGTGTGTCAAAAACATATGGATGTGCTCTACAGGGTATATATAATAGCGCCGTCTCGACTCGGAATCTTACCCTCTGTCTCGATTTCCACCAGCCATAGAGTTTGGCACGTCTGTAGTGAGTGAAAATTGTGTGCCTCGTTTAAGATATCGTCGCACGTTGTATATAAGCACATTTGCCTTACTTAAAAATGTTATGTATGGCTGTTACTTGTATGTAAAGTATATGTTGTGATGTATCAGTTCAAAAGCAGGATTTGTCTTGTGATAATTTATATAAATATGTGAATAAATGATAATGTATTATTTGTTTTTGATTTTTCAAATACCCTTATTTAAAAAAAAATACACCAGATTCACAAACAGTTAAAGTATTTTACCAAAGTACTATTTCCTCTCTTTCGGTCAAAATGTGTTTACGCTGTGACGAAAAAACAAATTAATACTTGTTATTAAGTTTATTTACTTGTTATGACATTTTTTTTTTAAGACATGATTTTAGAAAGAAATGTAAAAAGGGCCTTTTAATTGGTATATTAACTAATATCCGTTTTAGGTAATTTAATTCTTAAAGAAAGTATTATCCTTGAATATAAAAAGGCTGCGTTTATAAGCAAAAATATATTACACATTACTACATTGTCCATAATAAATTTGATTGGCTTCCCTGCTTAGTAGCGCTAAGCATTGGTGACTAACAGAAATAGTGTATTGGCTTGAAATCGCATTGGTTCCCAAAAAATATGAGAAAACTACCCTAAGAGTTTCGATACTTACCACTGCTCACTTATCGATTAAAATACAATAAGGTGTTCAGATGGGTTTAAAGAATTCTCAAAATCTTTTACAATATTTTACTTTGATCTTTTTTTGTTGTAATGTATGTACGTGATTTCACGTGGGTGTGAAATCATGTACATACATACATTACAATTATTATATTTTAGAAGAAGACATTATTATTATAGAAGACAATTATTATATTATAGAATTCATAAAAATATTGTGTTAGTTAATTGAGGCTCTCGATACGATTTTATCGGTAAGGGGGATAACATGTATTAAGTATTTGAATTTTAAAATATTGTGAAAGTGTTGTGATCTCAAGACATCAAGCAGACTTCGTGTGCTCAGCGACAACAACTCCCATGTAATTATAAAACTTTATTTTATTATAATTAATAATTGTATGAATGGTGGAATGATGCGTGGAGCACAGGAAGTGTGAATGTTATGTTTTGTATTGATTAAGTCGTAAGCAAATACACGGACGTCACGAATAATGGGTAAAATAATAGCTATCGTAATATAATAATAATCTAAATATATATAAATTACGTGTCACGTTGTTTGTCCGCTATGGACAGCTAAACTACTTAACCGATTTCAATCAAATTTGCACACCGTGTGCAGTTTGATCTTACTTAAAAGATAGGATAACTTACATCTTAATTTATACCCGCAATATTATTTATTGCAAATTATTTGTTTATTATTTGACAGTCATAATTTTAACAGATGGTTCTGTGTTGAAAGTACCAACGTTTCTCATATAAGCAACAATTTAAAGGCATAACCACCAAAAAAGCATGGTGGTTCCCATGACTGGTGTTCTCCTACCGTTTCCATTGAATAGTATACTATTCTGTAACAAAAACCTTAGCCACAGCAACGCTTGGCCGTGTCTGCTAGTAATAATATAATACATAAAAATACAAGACAAACTCTGTGGTTTCATAAATCGTCTCCAACAATGTTTATAGATTTTCAAATAATATATGGAAGACAAAGAAGCGCTCCGTGAGCGTATGTGGAACTAATCGGAATCATGCCCACAAATAAAACGAATATAATTTTTGTACTAAAGCAATTGTATGGAAAATCTGAGCACCAGACACTGAAATTATCTTATTGACGTATATGAATGAAATATTGCATAAAGTTCGTGCTCAGGTCATGTATATTTGTGTTAGCTTTACTTATAGAAGTCCAGGAATCTAGATTTCGATCAATGTCTGTACGAGAAGGTAACTTATCAATTAAAGAGGCATAATATTTAGTTATTTTGGCAAACAAACGATAAACATTCAGTAATTTCATCCGTTACTAACACATCTATTTTACTTGTACTGAGTTATATGTGTAAATAATCTATATGGTATTATAAATTATTGATTTCAGCACCAGAGATCTTACAACGCGACGCGTATGGACACGCAGTTGATTGGTGGTCGCTGGGCGTGATCACTTGTAGAATGCTTACTGGAGAGGTATTTATATATTTAATAATATATATATATATATTGTATGTGTATAAATTTTTTAAAATCTCTGGCCATCCACCATGAAAGGCGCTTCAAGCTTTTAGGTATTTCTAAACCAGAACGGATGAGCTATGAGAGAATGGTCAATTACTGTGCGTCGGCGATGCACTTGTAAGCCATTGAAAGATCCTATGGACTCCTAAACTACTGAACCGATTTCAATCAAATTTGCACACCGTGTGCGGTTTCATCTAACTTAATATATAGGATAGCTTACATCTCATTATTTTATTGCAAAATATTAGTTTATTATTTGATAGTCACAATTCTAACAGATGGCGCTGTGTTGAAAGTACCAACGTTTCATATGAGCTACAATTGAATGGCATAACCGCCAAAAAAGCATGGTGGTCCCCATGACTGGTGTTCTCCTACCGTTTCCCTTGAATAGGTTCCTACTATGTAATATAACAAAAACCTTAGCCACAGCAACGCTTGGCCGGTCTGCTAGCATAATATAGATAAAAGCAACTGGATGTAATGAGTACGATAATATAGTTTTAGTGATTTTCACATTACAATTACTGAACTTTTACGACATAGTGAATGAAATTTAGAATATGGGTTTTGAACCAGAGTCTATAATTTTGAATAAAAAAATAAAAGGTACTCTTAAAAATCTATAATATACAAATATATATAACAGCAGATAGAATGTTTAAACTTGTATGCTAATTGTTATTATTCTAAAACCAATGTGTTTTTCGGCCCATATATCTATTGTCTATATTCCTGATAAAAACTATTTTATCTACTGCAGTAAAGTACCTTATGTTTTAAGCAATGAATTCAATTATTTTAAAAGGTATTTTTTGTGTTATATATGTAATCTTAGCTACATATTAAGAAATATAACGGTATAAATAAAACATGTAGTAAAAAACGTATTTATTTATTACTTAGAAGTACCGGAAATTCGATAATTTATTTGCAAATAATTACAACGTAGGTAATTCTTTAGTTTCCTATTTAAATAAGTCTCTAACTAGTCTGACATTCACGCGAATACGGCTTTTGGCCGGCTATGCGGGGAACCATCACAAACGCACAGCGTTGAGCTCTGGGCTCCTACTCGCTTATTGGCAAAGGGCGCGTGTCGAGAACCATTGGCTGTCGACACACGCCCACCGCCTGCACAGTTTTGTTTATCTAAGATGAGGCAGGGCTAGATTTCTCGCCGCTATCCTCTGATGAGTCCTTCTCCTTGCTCTCCACACTTTCTCCACTCTCCTCAGAGCTGCTCTTAGCTGGAGCGTCTCCTAACGCTAAGTCACCTTCCTTGACTTCAGCCTTGGCGTCACCTGATTCCTTTGCAGGTTCTGCAGGTGCCACGCCTGCCTTCTCCTCTGCAATTTCGACCTTCTCTACTTTCTCTTCAACTTTCTCAATCTTTTCTTTTGGCTCTTCACTAGGTGCAGATTTGGCCGCGATCTCAGGAACTTCGGGTTGCTTTTCTTCTGGTTTTTCTTCTTCTTCAGATTTAGTTTCTGGCTTTGGAGCATCTTCTTTCTTTTCTTCTACAGCATCACGAACCACTCGTTGTGCCTCGTCAGCAACTATACCGGCGGCGCTAGATTTCGGTTCAACTGGGGTAGAAGGAGCAGATGGCTCTTCTTTTTTTTCTTCTGGTTTCGACTCAGTTGGTGTGCTTTCCGCAACATCTCCACTCTTTGAAGCTGGTTCTTCAGGAACTGGCTTCTCATCCTTCTTCTCCTCAGGTTCAGCTATTTTAGGGGCAATGGCTGGCTGTGATGCGGTGATGGGACTTATTGCAGCTGCATCAATAGGGTCATCGGCGACTGCAGCAGGGTTCTTTACTGCACTGACTACGTCAAAACCTTCGGCGATCGCAGACTTAAGTGCTGGCTCTTTGACCTCTTCTACCTTTGCTTCAGACTCCTCAGATTTTGATTCTGGTTCCGGTTTGGGTTCAGGGTTCTGAATTTTTTGCTCGGTTTTTACTTCAGCGGGTTGTGCTTCTTCTGCTTTCTTTTCGTCTTCTTTAGCTGGTTCCTCAGACTTGACTTCCGGTATTTCTGCCTTCTTATCTTCTTCCTTGGCGTCTTCTTTCACATCGGGTTTTGATTCGACAGCAGCTTCAATAGGCGATTCTGCGTTTTTAGCTTCAGGTTCTACTGGTTTGCTTTCCTCCTTTTTGGCTGGTTCAGCTTCAGCTTTTTTCTCATCTACTTTGGCTGGTTGTGCATCATTTTGTACCTTTTCTTCTCCTGACTTTGCCTCCGCCACAGCAACAGGCGTGACGGGTGTTTCTTGTTTCTCCTCCGCAACGGGCATAGCGAGGCTCACAGCCGCAAAGGCCAAACAAATTATCAGCACCTTCATCCTGAAAAACAAAAACAATATGTAAATTATATATATACAAAACTAAAATATTAACAATTGCAACGCACGTCTACAAATCGTGAATGCGGTAAGGCCAATGTTACGCGCCGCCTCCGAGCTTAACGTTCATCGCAATTTTCCAATTAAGGTTGTATAATGTAAGGGCCCGACATGCTGGGGGCGAGTGCCTAGTTCAATTGAATTAAAAGTTGACTTTGAGCCGGACGTGGGTTATTTGTGAAAGTGGGTAATAAAATAGGAAAATATACCTAAATAAAAAGCGTTAACAAAAACCTATACCCATTTGAATAAGATATTAAAATTTATTGCATGTCTTATAAACTCGTTATAGGTCATAGACACGAGGTATTTATACACCAAGTCATTAAGTCGTATCCCAGGTCCTGTTGGAATGTGGTCCGGCGCCACGCCACAAATAGAACGTACATCCTTCGTAATTACAGCGCCCTGAGGATATTGGAAAATAGCGCGCAATGATAACGGCTTTTTGAAGCAAACCAATGAAACAAAGAAATATCTGCAAACGTTGGGGGTTTTCAAAGCATTGTGGACATTTCCTAGCGTTGTCTAGTACACCGGATGGGAATTGTGCGTTTGTCATAAGGATCGGGCGAGACGTCCACACTACGGTATATGAATTTTAATACGCACAATGAATAGAATCGGTAATTCAGAGATGCTATCGTGAATGATTCACTAGTGGGCTAATCTGGACATTGCTAATTCGAATGGCCAATGATTGAACGCAAGTTCATTGATCGCGCAATTTATATCATTCATAACAATGAATCGATTATTTTGTGTGACGCAAATCCAATTTAATATACGGGGTGCAATTTTGAACAATTTTCTACAGTATTTCGGTACCCGTTATGGCTGATGTCGTTTCGACATGGATTGATAATTCAAATATACAATTTGAGTAATTAAGAGAAAGGAATATCTAATAATCCCTACATAATATATGTTCGCTTTCCGCCGTTTCTACATTTGCCAAGTTTTCCGCGTTGTGCGGGCAATAGTAAGCAATATTTAAGCATACTACAAACACATTTCTAGCATTTACATGGAGTACATATATTATGACATCCATCGAAGCTTAGTTTGTAACTAGTTGTCTCGACAGACCTCTTGCCTTTAATATTCAATTTTAACATATGCGAAGCTTCCGTAGTGAAATTTTCCAGATTTTTTTTGCGTAATCTCCTGGTGACATCCAAAATATGTACTATATTATATAAAGATTAAAAGGCGTAACTATCATTCAAGTTCTGGTAATGATTTCATAACTTTACAACTTGTACCTATTCGTTTCCGTGCATAATAATTATTTTACTTTCATTAAGAAGAGAAGGGTTGTCCGTTTTTCAATACAGGTTCTTTATTATTTGTATTAACTTATTACATTACATGATAAAGCGCGTTTATCGAATGAATTAATAGGTATTTTAATAAGTAAACAAGTTTCAAAGTTCAAACGGTAGTTTTAATTTTGTACATTAAAATACATTAAAATTTCAATAAAAACAAAAATGGGAGTGAATGATTTCCCTATTAATTAACAATAATATAAATATTTACCTATACTTAATATAGGTAGGCACAAAACTGCCTTACAATGATTCGACCTCAACTACATTCAAATAAATTGGCTACGATTCCGATGTAAATGTATTTCTATCAATAATATACGTTATACGTACGCTATAATTTGTAAGTAATTCGTTAGGAATAGTAATTAAGTATAAAGCATGTGTTTGCTTGTAAAAGGATGTACAATTTTAATTGTTATTTTTGTGTGTTCCTTGATGGAAGCTCTCACTGTAATGCCCGTTAGAAAACCAATACATAAGCGTAAAATCCAAAGTCATTATGTTTCTGAATCTTAGCCCAAACCACTGAATACGGTAACATTCCACTTGTAGCGGAAAACGTTTGATTTGTTTGATTGTTTCTGAGTAATTCTGGAAGGATATCCTTAGCTCGAGTCTTCCCACACATTCGAGCAATCTTTCAATTGAAGCACAGCGCATGCTCTTCATTGCGCCAATCAAAAATATGCCGGCGATGCGGCGAATACATGCCTCGAAACGTGACAATGTATTACTACCCTTATGTGAATTGATAATTTATTTATTTATAAGTTCTAAAATAACGTGTATGCATAAAGTTGTACAAGAAAATATGACATCTTTACACACATCAATTATATTAGAACAGAATCAAGCTAGCAAGGGAAAAATTAAATAAGCAACCACAAATAAAAAACAAATAACAACTAAAAATAATAATAACTAAACTAAATATTGGACGTTCAACTCTATAAACGCTTAGATTTTTTTTTAAGAAAAAAAAAAATGCCTAACATAAAATTACTTTCGAACCTATTTTAACAACTTCGAGCGTCTGTTGCTTTTTATTATATTGACATTGATGAATTTGACAGTTGTCTATGGTAAGTAGAATTACCATCACCTGTATTGCTAAACATGTTTGAATACTGAATAGGCTTTCAAATTTGATAACCTGATTGTAGGCCTTGTTTATTTGTCCTTGCATTATTGCGACAATCAACATATTTTACTGTTCAAAGCCGTGAAATATTTACTAAGGGAAATAATTCTGTATGTATTGATAATCTAGGTTTGATCATTCATCAGAAGGTCGAAATTTCCCAAATAGAAAAAAAGTTATCAACTAATACTGATAAAAACTCGAAAATAAACCAGAAACTCAATATCAAAATGCAAAAAGCTTATCGTCTATCGATATCAAATATATATTGAAGATTCAAAAGAAATTTTATGAGTGTATATCAAAATTAATAAAAAAATATAAAACCATTGTAAACTTTTGCAATTGACCGCATATATGTAGTACGAGAATCTTATTGCACAAGAATTAAGACCAAAAAGATCGTCTCTATGTCTATACACTATGGAAAGAGAACAACTAAGTCCTAAATTATTTTTATTTACCCTTATCTATGACCTTAATTCACTATTTAGAATTATTTGTTGATTAACAAGTAAGTGCATTGTTACACTCGTATTTAGCACTTATGTACTTAAGAAGTTACAACATGCATCACATACAACTTATAAGGTTTCGTAAACTACAAGGCCTCTCCTAATATAATTATAAAATTAACTATCAATAGAATTGCAATAATCTTTGCGAAAGAATCTGTAATGTCATTAATTTATGTCGTATTAACATATTTTTAGCGTTTGAACAGTTCAATCAATCTCACAAACTATTAGAATAATCTAGTAGCGGGGTTAAATTGATTCTAGCTTTAGATAAGGAGGTGATTACCCGATCGTGCCTCATACGTAAGCTGAGACTCGGTTATTCCTGTTTCCTCTAATATTTCCCCTGGCCTTACTAACAAGTGCTAATTACATGGGAACATCCATTACAGCACAGGTTGCGAACGCACGATCTCGAATCTTACAAGAAAAGCAGTGGTTAGTGGTAGCCACTATTTGCTGATGTCTATTAATTTTTCGATATATTTTAAATCATACTTATTCAACAATATATTTTATAATGTAAAACAACATCGCTTTTTTATCTATTCCTTCTTATAACGTTATTGATTTTCTTACCCAACCAACTCGGTTCTTATAATTAGCTCTGTCATTCGCTATTTATCATGTCTAGGTAATCTTGTATATGTCATATCTAGTCATCGTTCACGCGGGACACGTAATATGAGTCCATTTTATTATTATACGCTTTTTATTTACACGTTTATGTCAGGTACGACGCAAAAAGTACAGGATACATGGTTAAGTTGTTGTCGCTATTGTTTATATTTTTTCTTGAGATACACGATTCTACATAATGACCAAATTAGTAAAAACTGTTTTATACTGAAGAATTGAGTAAGCAAACATAATAATGTCGATAAGAATAAATAATTTTTAATGTTTACGACCAGTTTTTAAATAAAGGGCTCAAAAGACTGTTAATAGTAAGTAAAGCAATCTTATAGTATTGTAATCCTAAAAAATAAAACCAATTAGCTCTAACTCATTGCTAGATGTAAAATTTATTTTACATTTATAATCTATAAGAGAAACAATTTGAAAATAACTAAACGTGTGGCGATTGAGAATATACAATATCATAGGTCATTCAAGACTAAACAATAAAGATTTCGAATGAGTTAGACGTTAATATACGTGTTTTATTTGGCAAATAAATCGTATTTAAAAGCTAAGTTTCAACAATATAATAAGTTCATACATATTCTTTAGTTCCGTGCATTATTATTCCAATGTACATAAGTAAAACATTAAATTGCGGTATGTCATTTAAATTTGCACGTTTACAGTACGCTCGAAGAATTTCAAAGCATTTAAGAGTAAAGCGTGACCGGCTAGATTGACCCAGACATTTTTTATCGCTATACCTACATTACAATTGATATTGAATATTACAAATCACTCCATTTTTCTCCATCTTGCGCAAGTTCAATGCAGACCAATGTTTATTGAATGTATCGGTTTTAATATTGACTTTACACTTTTAGATATAAATCACTAAACAAATTTTAATAATCTGTTGTTAATTGATAAGTAAATTACATTCGTTGAATAGACGCCATTTCTTTACAATGAGTATCGTGGAAAAAACCACTTGAGGAAAATATTAAGAAGCAGAAAAATCAATATGCCCTGCGGCGAGTTTTTTTACCTTTTAATGTAAGCCACATTTGGAATGAAACAAATAATACAAGATATTCATAATTATAGATGAAAATTTCGTGTCTAAAAGAAGGTTTAATGTCGAAAACATTCACGCGAAAATTTGACCGTATTTGAATCAATAACAGAAACACCGGACAATAAAAATCACCACTGTTTTATTAAGTTAAATATGGCAGCCAGTTCACGGCCCCGGTACAATGATAGCAGGGGAGGGTAGGTCTATTAGGGTATGTAAAAAACATAACATAACAGCCTCCTCAGTATCTTAATTGCGTTTGTTAAACCTGATATTTTGTTTTCCGGCTAGTAGTTGATAAGACCTTTAACAAAAATTACGGGACAACGAGAAACAAGTTTGGGCATCGAATTCACGGTTACAATCAAGTCTATAATTATTTTAAAGCAAGATTTCATTGCCCATACAGAGCCTGTTATGTGGAACCAGTTTAAAGTGTCGATTGTGCAACGGAAGAATCACGGTTCATTGTCGCTGCATTGGGGCCGATCGATGCCATTATATCATTTGGATAATAACGGGATTTTCCTACGCTCAATCAGATAAGCAGATAGCTGCGGGTTTATATATAAGGTTAGATCAATATCTGAGTAGAGATCTATTTACAAACTTTTACACTATCGCAACGACGGTTTAAATTGAAAAATAATTTGTCTTGGACAGTCAATTTATCAAAAGACCACACCGCGGCTAGTAACCAGCATACATATACAATATTTCAGTATGACTTAAATGCCAATATAGCAACATTTTGTTGTAGATTTCTCTTTAGTTTGTCTTATATACAAAGGATTACTTGTAATTCGATTGATATTATAGAAATTGAAAAAAATCGAATTCCTAAACAAAATAATCGTTCTCAAAAACCGAGTTTTGAATTGGAATTGAACAATATTTATTTATTTATTTTTTTTTTTCTTCATAAGAGTAGGTAGTGATCACAGACCTCTGCGTGATACAATCCTGACATCCTCAGTATGGGATATTTAGGTTAAAACTCAGAATGGAAATTTATAAGTGCTAACTTTTTGTCACAACGGGGTAATCGCGCTAAATCTTATTTTTGAATCTTGTTCCATACCAATTTCAGGCGAAGTTTCCAGTAATATAAATACGTATTTGATTCAGTTCTTGTTTTCAAACATAAATTAAACCGAGGAACGTGTAAGTGTTATTCGTAGCGAATTGATTTTCCTAGTCGCTGTGTGATATGTCCAATTTCAGTCCTCCATCTTGGATTCAATTTCATACTTTAAATACTCTTTTTAAAAATCGAATTCGAGTAGAAATTACCCAGTGAGGTATAAACTGAGTTCGATATATAAAAAGGGATTACATGATCTTCGAAATAAAACCTTATTTTCGCTTTTAGTTAAAACTGAACTGCGGTACTTAAATTGTAAATACCACAAAGTTGAAAGTCACGACTGGCTTTAAAAGCTTCCGCCTTCGCCAACTTTAAACCCACTGGTATTTTGAAATAACAAGTGAACTACAGGAGAGGATATGTGGGCGTTAAGAAAGCACTCTACAAAATCACGCTACATCAACTATTTAAATACAGAACTTGTGCTGAAATTCTAGCGATAACTTTCAATACAAATGAACACAACTAGCTTGACACCACACGAAACTTACCACCAGTGCGGATTGTGGCCCGAAGCTGGCCTATAATTAAAATGAAATCTTATATGCAACTCTAGAAAATATAATAGTCAAACTACTGTTGAAAACTGAAGTCAGACTATTTGAAATTCGAACTAATGTTCATGGATTTGTCGAACAACTAATATTTATATTTTCGAATATCGATCGGAAGTGTTAACGGTACCAGAGAGTAAATGTTGGACTAGAAGTCTTAGGTCAATGCCAGCGGAAGAGCATTCGGCAAATAACGGGGTGCCGAACAAGCTTAAAATGACAACTAAAGTGCCCATTTTAACTAAGATCCGATAGTTTTATTGTTCGATATTAAAATCTATTGTAATTTGATTTATCTTTTACGCATTAATTTTATTTTTATATACTCGTATGGCTTTTTAAGAAACAATTTGCTATTGAAAGGAGTCGTTTTGGAATATATGCATGTCTAAAATTTTAAAAGACTGACCTTGTTGATTCTAGATATTGTTTTAACTACTTATGATGCGTGAAAAATATCATTATGTTAGATAATTGCATTACCTTGAAGAGATTTGTCGGTTGCCGACTTAGCCTGGTACGGACATATTGATTTTTTGAATACAATTGTATACAGTGGACCTATAAATTTAGCTTTCTTGCACTGATTTTTAACTATGGCATCAAATGGAGGTATTATATGCAGCTTGAGTTTAGTTATGAGATACTAAAACAATTGATTTTCGCTTAAAAACGGGGAAAAGGGTTACCACCCATATTATTAATACACGTTCTATCTAAATTCAACGAAGATTTTATTCTTAAAATATCTTTTTTCTTGTTGTTTTTTTTTTTTTTTTTTTTTTTTTTTTTTTTTTTTTTTTTTTTTTTTTTTTTTTTTTTTTTTTTTTTTTTTTTTTTTTTTTTTTTTTTTTTTTTTTTTTTTTTTTTTTTTTTTTTTTTTTTTTTTTTTTTTTTTTTTTTTTTTTTTTTTTTTTTTTTTTTTTTTTTTTTTTTTTTTTTTTTTTTTTTTTTTTTTTTTTTTTTTTTTTTTTTTTTTTTTAAGTCCATTGAAAAGTTTTTTTTGGGGGTTTTTTTTTTGGGGCCCCTTTTTTTTTTTTTAAATTTTGGGGGGTTTTTTTTTCCCCCCTTTTTTTTTGTTTGTGTTTTTTTTTTTCTTCTTCCTCTTTTTTTAAAAAAACAAAAACTTTTTTTTTTTTTTTTTTTTTTTTTTTTCTTTCTTTAATTTTTTTTTTTATAATTTTTTTTTTTTTTTTTTTTTTTTTTTTTTTTTTTTTTTTTTTTTTTTTTTTTTTTCTTTAATTCTTTTTTTTTTAAAAAAAAAAAAAAAATTTTCTTTTTTTTTTTTTTTTTTTTTTTTTTTTTTTTTTTTTTCCCCCCCAAACCCCCTTTTTCCTCCCTTTTTTTTTTCTTTTTTTTTTTTTTTTTTTTTTTTTTTTTTTTTTTTTTTTTTTTTTTTTTTTTTTTTTTTTTTTTTTTTTTTTTTTTTTTTTTTCCTTTAACTAACTATTTTAGTATTTTTCAAAAAAAAAAAAGACATAAAACTATATCATTGTAGCCAAAAGTCAACAGTTTTATGTACGATGGATAGTTTAGGGTATAGCCAAAAACTTGGTTTTTGACCCCTTCTGGGCCGGGGACAAGCACGCCAACCCCAAACTGAGGCTCGTTTAAATTTCAATGGACTATCGGGGACCTTGTATTAACTTAATGAAAATGCAAAAAAAACCCCCAAAACCCCCCCCCCAAACCCCCCTTTTTTTTTTTTTTTTTTTTTTTTTTTTTTTTTTTTTTTTTTTTTTTTTTTTTTTTTTTTTTTTTTTTTTTTTTTTTTTTTTTTTTTTTTTTTTTTTTTTTTTTTTTTTTTTTTTCCCCCCCCTTTTTTTTTTTTTTTTTTTTCCCCCCCCCCCTTTTCTTTTTTTTTTTTTTTTTTTTTTTTTTTTTTTTTTTCCCCCCCCCCCCCCCCCCCCCCCCCCCCCCCCCCCCCCCCTCCTCCCTCCCCCCCCCCCCCCCCCCCCCCCCCCCCCCCCCCCCCCCCCCCCCCCCCCCCCCCCCCCCCCCCCCCCCCCCCCCCCCCCCCCCCCCCCCCCCCCCCCCCCCCCTTTTTTCCCTTTATTATCTTGAAATATGGAAATTTAAAAAAAAATAACAGTTTGAGTCGTTAAATTAATTATTCCTACTGCTAAATAAAAGCTGTTTTTTTATTGTTGTTTTATTATCTATACTTTGCGAGACAGTTACATAAAACGGTATTAATTTTATTTATGGCATACCATACGATGACTTAAAAGTGTATCTGCGTGCCTGCGTAGTTCATAAATTGTATCTTACATGATTCATATTAACTTGAGAATCTGTGTGGAAAACTACGCAAATGTGGCACACACGCGCATGTGTCAATCATTTGACAAGTGTGATGAAATGTCACAAAAAATAATAGGCGGGAAAACAAAATATGTTTTCGCTTAATCGGATTTGAAAAAGAACCAGCGTTAAATAAAATCTTACTTGCCAGTAGCATAAATAATATAAAAACTATAGGCGAACAAAATGTAGTCTGTGGTTTGGATTGCTGCTAATTATATGTACATGTTCAATCTTACTAATTAATAATATTTTTTATATCGCCTTTAATGATGCGAGCGACTGAGTCATGAAAATGATTCGTTTCGGTTCCCATCAAGACGCAACGCAAACTTGATTACCGAGGTGATTGCAGTGTTTTTATCGTAGTTTTGTTATGCTTCAGTCAGATTGCGGGGTCATTACTTGAAAGATTTCTTATTACCGAGTTCATCAAAAGTTCGCATTCTTATTCTTTCTTCAAGTTAACTTGAAGAAAGAATAAGAATATATAAAAACTCATTTCACCCAAACGATATACATAATTAATCGTCACAGCAACTAACTCGTTAACAATAGCTAATATCTTAAAGTAATCTTTGTAATTACAAAAATAAAAACGAGGTTTCTCGAGTATTAGATATTAAAATTTAATTTTCTTTAATGCATCGACATCTTGAATAATTCATTTTTGTCTAGTATTGTCTATACAATGACATAACAATAGAAACTTCAAGTGTTTGGCCTTAATATGAACATAAATTATACACCATAGAGGTAATAGTACCTTCGAAGGGTAGATAGATACTTAAGATATCACTGACCATGACCAATAATTATTCTAGACATGCTGGCTTTAAAAATAGCCCTTAAGACGTAAATTAATATTCTTGTACGGACCATACTAGATAAAGCTTTCATAATTTTTGACAAGCCAATTCGTAAGTATAATTATTTTTTTATTACATCGGTCCCAAATTGGTCTTTATATCGAACTAAAATTTGATTAAAGGTCCAATTTGACGGTTTGTATATTAAAATTTAAGGCTAGGCCGCGACATAAATAAAACGTGTTGAGGCATATGAAAGTATACTCCGACCAAAACTCGCAAAGACGCAATTGACAGAAATAATAATTGCGTTTTTTTTGTTATTAATTGCCAGCTGTAAAAGGTCTTTGTTATATTGTAACTTTAGTTTAGTTGTCTATGGAAGTGGCCATGACCGAAGAAAAACCTACAATTCCAACGATTATTGTAGCAATGCGTTTTGCATACATTTGAAAGTAGCATTACAAGATCTATGATAATTTTCGTTTCTTCACCTTGTTATAATCGTTTTTATATCTAGTGTAATCAAAATCAAAAGAGAGTCCCAACTCTACGTATCTTTGCGATCACACAAATTTATTAAACCCGCGCTTGACTTTTAGCATTTTAAGATTTTTAACATTTTCGAAACTTCAGTAACAACAACAGAAGAACATCGTTTCTCAACCATTTTTATGTCGCGACCCACGAAGCCAAAAAGTTAAGTAAAACAGTCTTGCGACCCGGTCACTGTAAAGTTATAATATGTACATAGCGCGCTATTTTTAACGAATTTTTCTACCTAAATATAGTTTGTATTTATTATTTTTCTACAGACTGCGATCCCCTTTTTAAAACAAAAGCGAAACGCGGTTTAGAAAGGATGTTTTAAAGAATTTTTATTTGTAACAACAATTTCCAAAACACGACGTAGTAAATCGAGATAAATAATTGTAATAAAGTTTGCTTAATATTTTAAACGTCTCTCTATACCTTAATATCCGAACCGGCTGAGAATTAGCCAAGACATGACTACGTTGATTTAAGGTGAATATTGTTAAGTTTTTAATCTGAATATAGCGAGCTATTATAAAACTGTTATCTTATCAAGTTATGCGTATATTAACTAAATGTAACTAAAGCGGAAATTTATGCATTTTAAATTAAAAAGTGGTATTGACTATTCATAATGGGACGTGGGGGATTAGTTTTTTTTTCTTTATAGGTTTTTAAATTACAATTCTATATATCTTCCAGAAGATCTATGCTAAAACGAATGTTTGCGAATTATAAAATACTGATACGTGTTGAATGGAGTTTTCATTATAATTGAGAAAGGAAATATCAAATTTATTAAATTGTAAGAAGGTTTTAATGTTTTAGGATCGAATCTTTGAAGATTTAAAAAATGGTTGTATTTCAAACTCGAGAATAAAAAACTACTGAATTTTATTTCTAAAAGTTACTAATTTTTTTCGTAAAAAGAGGTTCTATGTTCCAATAATTTAAATTAAAAGAGGCCCTTCTTCGTTAGTCATGATTCTCGATTTATCAAAAGGGTTTTTATTGTTTAAATTGGATCAAGGCTTAGAAGCTCTATAACTTTTCGTAGTTTACAACCTTGACTGTTACAGGGTAAAGTACAGTCTCGTGTTAGGTACATAATAGGATAACATTTTGCTGTAATTAGATAATGTTTTTGTAAGGGTTACGTTTTCGTAATTACAATATTAGAAAGTTTTGAAGTCGGAAACTGCACAATCTAGCATTTTATAATTTTTATTAACATATATATATAATTGAAGTTTTATTTTGAGAGTTATTGGAGCGTATGTGCAAATTGGTATCAGGAACTGGGCGCGGGTGTTTTGTTACATCCTTGGCTTTGTGTCGTCTGGGTATTGTGTGGACCGATCATGCATGAATACTCTTTGAATCTGTTCCATTTTATTCGATTAATCTTAATGTTCTATTTTTAAAATCACTTTTATTTTTATGTATTATTAACGAAAGAGGTTGTATATAACGATTTTTCAACGTAAAGAATTCTTTTATTTTTTAAACTTTCGAAATTCGAATGCTGTTCTAATGTTCCACACATAGAAAATATTTAAAATCTAGCAAAGCCCGATGGTTTTTACTCACCTAGCGCTATTAGATCCTTAGTCAATCAAAATGAACTTTCGAGAAGCACTGGCACAAAATAAAATTTTAGGGATACAACTATGTTCGAACGGTTTGACGACTGGCAATGTATTGGTGGTTGTTTCATAACGCTCGTGCTTATATAGGTAGGAGTTTAGGCGCGCTCGGCCTACAGGGCATGCCATCTTTATGCTTTGCGATGCATCTTGCGATGTAAATATCTAATATTGATAGCCAGCGGTCAAGTTCTTCGCTTTTCTAGGGCCGTAGCCATTTCTTATTTAACGCGTTGTTGTTTAGCATTTTATTTTGACGTTTTTACGATATTCAAATTGTTAGAATTAAGGATTAATATTTTATGGGCACGATTTTGCTGCGAAAAAGATACCTATAAAAATTTGGGTATTGTTATATTCTTAATTAAAAATATTAATGGATTTTAAGAAATAAGTTATTGAGTTTTTATAATTCAATTTGTTTTTATATCAAACACTCGAAAATATAAAGTAGCTTGTTTGATTAATAATTAACTCTTCTAGCTACGTGTCTATAAAATTATTAAACTTATTTTAGAAGATGTTACTTTAGACTACTCTCTCTTACACTCTATTGTGTTTGCACAGGTATTGCAAGAGTCGTAATCACTATACACTACGTTAGTTAAAATTAATCCACCGGAAATCGAACCCTAAGCCGTGAAACGTACTGAGCTGAGCCGCGGCGATTTTTACATTATAATATTAACGCTCAATATTTATCCTATTTTGTATTTTTTTTTTACATATTTAGTTCTTGGAGGAGTTCTTTGAGGACGCAATAATATAAAAATCTATAACTCTTTACGGCTAAGTAACTAAAGTAACTAGTATGTATGAAGGCACTTTTTCCCCCACCAGCCCTTTGAAGTATTTCCATACCAATTTTATTTAGGGTTTTTAACATTAGAGCGTATCAATTCTTAAAACGCTTCTGGCAGTAAATGTCCATGGGCACAGCCTCTAGTTTGTTTCCCCCTGATCCACAAAAAAAAACACAACACAACAATAAACAAAAGTTAAAACCATAACAATAACAATTTGCCGTCATGACAGACAATTATTTGTAATTATAGACCATTTTATTCAGTAGAATTATTTGCATACAAATTTGATTGAACGGGCCAAAACATTGTTTCATAATTTGGGTTTCGACTCGGTCAAATGATCCAAACTTTTTGCCCTATTAATATTTAACATCGTTTCAAATTTATATAAACAAAGTGTTTTCGTGTTCCTTATAAGAAATGACTATAAAATTGTGTCTATATTTATCTTTATATTTACAACCTGTCGCGAAAAAGATTTTAGAAATTAAGTTAATTAGTATACTACAAACATACATTAAACAGACTATAAATACCCCTCAACATTTACCGTTTATGTTATATATCTCGGACAAACGACATAGTACCAAAACATTATAGAAGTTAAGTTAATAAACATTATCTTAGCTATTTAGTAGTATTGTAGGAAAGTGACCATAATACTATAAGCCATAATAATTATTGTATAAATTAGATTGTAATTTATGTTAGAACTTGTGAACAGTGTATCAATACTTAGAAAATATGGTTAAAAACCACCATTTATTTATCAAGGTACTCATCTTTTCATCTTCTCTCCATAAATACTGCATTCTTATCTCAAAAACTTGGACTGTTCCCTGATTTAAGTATTAGTTTCTGGAAAATTTGTGGAAAAATACAAACCAAAAACTTATTTAAATTTGATTAAGCAATCTTTCCTTCAGCATTTTGTTTGGGAACCCCAGAGCTGACATTTTCCTCACACAGCCCACATTCTAACGCGACAATGCCGATAAAAGTATCTCAATTGAAAAGTATTTCTACTACTTAAGTATCTGAAATAAATAATAGTCGTAAACGTTTAACAATCCTTTCAATTTGTTTATGTAAGGAAGGGCCGCCGTATTTTTACTATTGAGACCACAAATAAGGAAATAATAGAAAGTTTTAAAAAGGCAGGTTTCCAGAATGTTATTTTTTTTAAATTATTCTTTGATTGATAAGATTCAAAACGAAATATGCTACTTGGAGGAATTCACACACTAATTGTTTATTTCATTGTTTAAAAGAGTAAAATAATTGTGTCATCATTCTAAGAAAAATCATTTGAACAGCGTCGAATTTGCGTCCTGTCTTTGTGTTGCCATTAAAAAATAGGCAGAAGGCAAGTGGAAAATATCTTGTTTTTATCATATTAACCTATAAATGCGAAATTTGGTTGGTTTTGATGAGTTATTAGGCTGTTGTCAATTTTTTTACTGTGCTCCAAATTTCTGGTAGAATTCTGTTAAATGTAAGTGATTTGGTGTTTTTGTCTCAATAAACCTTAATTGCTTATTAGGCTTAATCTCCAATGTCATAATTAAGTAATAATATAAACTACAATATGTATTTCATTTAAAAATTAAAACCTAAAAATTTCAACACAAAATCCCAGTTAGTTTCATACTAAAATGAGGAATGACAACTTGACAGCTTGTTAAATTAATTGGTCAAGGAGTGATTTCCTATACTATATTCTCCTATATACATTCAAATTTGGAATACTAGAACATTATTCGAATAATAGACAAAAATTGGCACGTGCATAAATGGATGCTCTATAGTCTATTCATTCATAAAAGTATTTACATAGACTACTTATAAATATTCAAATTAATGTCTAATCTCTGTCAAGCTAGTTAGTCCACGCGCGGAACATACATAATATTAATAAATAATCGATGACACAATTATTTTGTACCGAATGAAGAAAATATCACAAGATTGTCTTTAACTTACATGAATACTTTAAAAAGATATGTTAATATATAACAAAAGGCTATAAAATTGTAATGTCATATAGGTTACCCTGTTCTGATATAAAATCAAGAAGTAATTATTTATTTATTTTATTTATTATTATGGCAAGTAATTGAAATTATAATACAAGGTGTGAATTAAAATTATTTTGGATTACTTCATTAACCTAGGTACATTAATGACAAACATTGTTTTACAATTAAATAATTTTTCTTTCTGGTTATGCTATCCACAGATAATAATGGGAGTATCTATTTCAATAAACATCAACGAGTAGTTTTTTTTGTTTGGTTTCCACACATAAACACTGTGATTCGTGAGAAAAGTGTAAGCTCAATGTTTTAAATCTTAGGTAACAGTTTTGAATGTCGTCGCATTTATTTGATGATACTAACTATGCAGGAGTCTCGGGGGACCTTCATTGGAACACCTCCAAGTGATTTTTGTTCCAGGAAACGCGTCTAAGTATTTTTAATAAAAATTTAAAGTTTTGTGAAATGTATTGAAATTTGTAAACAATCCGCCATTTTCTACGTTTCTATAGGTTATAAGAGATGTGACATTCACTTTAAAAAATCGTTTTTTAATTAATCGATTGTTAATAATCGTTTTTTAAGTAACGTTTATAAAATTAATAGGGATGTGAAAAATAATCGATTTCTTTAAAAGTGAAAATCGATTTTTGTATTCGATTTTAATATTAAAAATAATTGAAAATCAATCATAGTTGATCAGTTTCAGTTGAACAGTTATTTTAAAAATAAATATTCATATACTAACCCACAACCGATCTAAATCATAACCGTTTTTTTTGATCAAAAAATTGTTTTTCAGCTTGAACAGTTATTTTAAAAATAAATATTCATATACTAACCTAACCTAACCGATCTAAATAATATTTGTTTTTTTGGACAGCTCCGGCGCTACGGGAAATGCAGCCCCTCCACCCTTACGTACCAAAGCACAGGCATTATATATCCTCCGCGCCTCCGATTATTTATATACACTCTAGGGGTAAGACAGACAAGACCACGTAGATAGTGGGGTGCTCTGATTCGGTTTTGGGTACTTTTTGGATATTAAAGTAAACACTTTATTCTAGTAAAAATTAAATAATATAGAAAGTTGCAAACAATGAAATACAAGTACTAATTAGGAAATACAGACGAGTAGGTATCGATAATTTCAAAAAATTTCGGATCCCTATAATCTATCAACACGAAATTAGGTTAATTTCAATGTTGATTATTCTATAACTTTAAATTTCAAAAATGAGGAAATAATCGATAAATAAATAAAACGATTAGTAACAATCGATAAATTAAAAAACGATTTTTTAAAGTGAACGTCACATCTCTTATAACCAATAGAAAAGTAGAAAATGGCGGATTGTTTACAAATTTCAATACATTGCACAAAACTTTAAATTTTTTTTTTAAATACTTAGACGCGTTTCCTGTAGCAAAACTCACTTGGAGGTGTTCCAATGAAGGTCCCCCGACACTCCTAGATAATTAGTATCGTCAAAAAAGTGCGGTGGTATTCAACACCCAACCCAAATCTTATACTAGAGGTATTTTTATATAAAGTTATTATATGTTCCGTATGACATATTTATAAGAAATACTTTATATTATTTCTAAAGGTTACTTGTAAACGTTCAACTGTATAACTGTTAAATTACATTATCATCTTAAAACTTTTATATAGTAGCTTATTATTATATTATTTTGAAAGTCAAACATTAATAAGGAAAATTAATTACTCCCAAACGAACGACGGGATGTTACAGCCCTCTCCAACAGATGATAGGTCGAGTTAGGTTCGTGACCTTTGGGAAGTCATTGACCTCAAAAATGGTTCCTGAAATTGTGATCTTTTTTTCGTTATAGTTGCATACGTATAAATATAAAGAGAATAGATAATAAAATAGGTTTAGTTTAAATTAAAAATAAAATACAAACCAAGATCGCAAAAATATTCGTTTCCATTGTTTTTGTCATACTACTTTATTTTATGTATGCTTGTCCAATTATAGCAATTGACAGCTGTGCATAAACAGTCAATTTGTTTAATGCTAAACGATTTTCCCATCTTTCCATCGCTAAAACAACAATTTTGCACGCGTTACGAATTTTTGGCTTGTGACAATTGTGTTAAAAATAAATCTAGTTTGTTAATAAATATATATAATATCTATCTATATATCTAAGTTATATTAATTATATCGTAGTTCTTAATGAAATATATATGAAAAATAAATAATTACGGATATTAATATATCTTACGAAATATTTAAATTCTTTATTCGGAAACAAATGCATACTTTAAGAATCCCTGGAGGGTCAGTTTCATTTTTATATCGATGCGAAAATGCATTTTCAAGTACAATGTTAGTGACAATGTCTATACAATGTTAGTACAGACAGCCCAAGCTCATATGTGAATTCTAATTAGATGTCTTCTATGTATTAGACGATTGCTTGAAACGTTATTTCACTGAAACAATCTTAGAAATGAGTTACAAACTGTATACGGTAACAAAATCCGTGAGAATGTTTTCGATATTTGTTTTTTTTTTGCGTACAGTAGAACCTCTTTAGCTCGAAAATCAACTTGTAGAAGATCAATAATCAATTCGACTTGTAGAAGTTAATAAATTTTACAAAGTCTGAGTAAATAAATATTTTTTGAATTAAATAAATTCAAGTTTCAGAGGTAACCAACAAATTATTTAAGTTTCAAATTATCGAGTTGTAATCGTTGTATAATAAAACACTACTATGAGTGAGATACTAATTTAATATTTCTAGTTACTGCAACTATATAACGCCAAGTTTGCTTGGGACGGCCACGCTTCCGCTGTCCTTGCGAGTTCCAATCAAGCGGCTGCTTGGGCGCCTGCTTGGGCATGATTAGGCTCTCTTCGGAGTGTACCTATGGCCTATCCATTTCCACTTGCGTCGCTTTATCTGCTGGCTAATCGTGGGTTTTGCCAGCGCTCCCAAAGTTGCTAGTTTAAGATCTTCTCGTAGATACCCAGAATACTGCGAAGACAGCGGTTGACGAAGACTTGAAGTCGGCGCGAGATGTCTTTAGCGACCTTCTACGTTTCACACCCATAGAACAGCGCAGATTTGACGTTGGATCCCAATATTTGGGACTTGAAGAGAACTTTTTTAAAGTTTTGGAAGTTTTTGAGTTATCGAGGTTGGACTTAAAGAGGTTCTACTATACTTACATTTCTTAATAGAGCGTTAATGTATTAGGGTAACTTAATATTCATCAATGAAAGCTCAAAGACTTCATAAGCTCAAAAACAACTTCCGAATATTCAAAGCTATAAAAAGTTTTATCCGCGAATGAAGAACTATATATAAATTAGAAAAAAAGGCTATAAGTTTAGACGTTCATCTGATAAGTGATATTGTACCACGGAGTTACTGATGGCTCAAAAGCTGCATTGGTAATCTGTTATCTGATAGCGATTTGTTTAGATCTTGTACTGCGCGATCCAAAGATCGTGAAATCAGAGCGAATATCCAGAGAACTATATAGAAATTGCATACAGTCTTGTTGTCTTTTATTGAATGATAAAGGTTTCACATTATTAGCCTGCCAATTTACCCTTATAAAGGCTAACATCACTATATTTCAATTTTACAAGAAGCCCTTCCAACGCCGATATTAACTTGCAAGGTTTCCACTTAGCTATATCTCCGTCATAGTGAAACAGGATTATGCTGGCTCCAGGTCACATATAACCTTTTGTCTAGCTGTTAATGAGTTAATTTGGCATTAAAATCTGTTTACATTACTATTGAGAACTTAACAAGAATGTCTTATTCGACGTAATGGCAAACACATTTGTGTGTGCATTCTTCTTTATAAAAAATATGCGATCGAAATTGTAATTGTCATACTCTTTTTATTTATATTCACTGTACCAGCAAGTTGGGCACTTAAACAGTCCATCTAATCTAAGGGTATGACTGATAGTTTTTAAGGAAGTTTCTACCGCGCACCACCACTATGTGGAACCTGCTGCCTACTGAAATATTTCCGAACCAAAAGTACCAATTCTTAAAAGGCTGGCCGCACTGGCAAGCCCTCTGGCATTAAGAGTGTCCATGGGCGTATCACTTAACATCAGTTAAGACTCCTCCGTTTGTTCCAAAAAAACTTTAACTCTTAATGCCTTACGTCAAAAATGTATTGGATTTTGACATTTTGCGTTAAGTCTCGTTGCTGAATCCGCTAAAGTCTATTGAATTTTGACATTTCGCGTTAAGTCTCGTTGCTGAATCTGCTAAAGTCTATCGGCTTAGAGCAAAAGTTAACCGCACAACCTTATAGAATCGTGTATTTACTTAGCTATAAGAAATCGAAAATGTTTCTATTTCTAAAATAAAATCATATTACATAATTTATTATCCTCATTATCAATAAGTTAACGTTACTCGTGTATCGTATTATGTCTCGTACATAGAACGTACATAATATTTTCTTATGTAATTTCTTTTTAGCTTACATCCATCTAAATATAGCAACTAGCGACTTGTCCCGACTGGATGTTTATTTTTTATATGTTTTGAAAATAAATATAGCCTATGCTATTCAGGGATTATGAAGCACTCTAATGGTGAGCGAGTTTTGAACCCCGTTCTGTAGGTTGAGTTTATTTCTTTACAAACAAATTCAAATTCAAAATCATTTATTCATATAGGCAACACAATGTACACTTATGAACGTCAAAAATAAATATCTATGAAATGCTTCTAATTTTACATTTACTGCCAGTTCTCAAATCAAGGGCGTAGAACGGATGAGAAGAACTCTCTGCCACTCTTTTTTTAATCGCCAAGTTTACAAACAAAAATACAAATCTGTTCTCTTAATAATTGACGTTTATTTTATAGTTAACTCAATTAAAATGGTATTGTTAAACTGAAAAAGACCTCTAAGATGAAATGGCAATATTTTCTCGATTGTACTGTATGATATGATTCATAAACAACAAACATTCATTTGTTTTAGAACACATGACAGTCGAACATGTTGAATATTGACAGTTGAATGTGCTTTATTTATTTGTTTAGCTAACAGGAGTTAAATACCTATTTCAATAACATAAAAGCACTAAATTATAATATATATATACTAGATATTCATAGTTTAATTCAGGTCAATAGTAAAATTTTGTACGAAATATATCCAGGAAATTTGTGTTCAAGTCTATATATATAAACGCGGTGTAAATCAATTTATTTCCAATAGTAATAATTCAAAAAGGACAAATAAAAACCAGAACAAATTAAAATTTTATTTATGTAGGTTAAGAATATTGTAAATGCTGAATATATCTGTGTGTTGTAATTAAATATTACTACTATTACGGTAATTTAACATTTATTTTTATATTTAAAAAAATAAATGTGTAGCCATAGATCACATAAATAAAAACTACTAAATAAAGAAGTACGCGAGATTAGTTAAAGGTTCTATTGTTATAAATATGGTTAAGAATAACAATTTAAAACTATAAAAAAGGTTATCAAATGGCCGTCTCATTTGTCAAATTAAAGCGGAAATCCTCGGAAATAAAAGATTACGCGTTCGTGACTAACCTGATGTCTTTGAATTATCTGATAAGTGTAGCAGGAAATATTTTTTCATATTCTTGCATCTTTATGAGAAATATTTGCATTACCAAGTACGAGCTACTTGTATAATACTTCAGACTTGCGCGGATTTAGAATTTAGGGAAGGTTGTGGTCACGGTCGTCCAAATGTATCTAAGTTTCACAATAGATATAAAACAATTTTTTTTTTAAATTATAATCAGTACTCTTTTGTTTCCGAAGATTATTTATGTTGATACATGATTAATACGAAAATCTACACTAATATGATTAAGATAACAGATTCTATTGATTTCTAGTTTACATTTGATTTGCGCCAAAACTACTGGGCCGATTAAAAAATTTCTATCACCATTAGAATCCTACATTCTAGCTCCAATTGTCCTTGGCAAGTGGTTGCGCGCGATCGCCAAAGTTGAAGGTGGAGCCGCGCGAAGCCCGGGTCTAGTATGGAGTATAAACAACAAAAAACATATACACAATACACATAGGTTTGATTAAACTACTTAATATCATTACAGGAATGTAATATGATACTTCACCTTGCGAGAGATAATCTTTTCATTATTTCTCGTCATGTTCCTTCATTGAGTATTAATTTCATTACAATTAATCTTGATATAAAACACCGCGGTCATTCAGTAATGACGACCATACATGTTATTCATTAGCTTAACATGCTTTTTCACGTTTATGTACTTGGAAATTGAGGTGAGAGTGATAGGGACAAATAATTTAATAGGTATTCTAAATTTAAACCTTATTTGAGCAAAAATATATGAGTAATTCCTCCAACTTTGCTTTTGTTCCCTTTGCAGTAGAGACTCTTGGGCCGTGGGGCTAAACTGCACAGACATTAATTAAAGATTTAAGTTGGCGGCTGGTAGATAGTAGGACCCGGAGCTGGTACTTTTCTCGCTCAATTAATAAGAATCGCAATACAGCAAGGAAATTCTGCCAGCATTAGAGGTACACTGCCACAGGGACCAAACTTTTTAAATGTGTTGTAATTTTCTTTCTATCCATTAATTATTATTACTATGTAGGTTAAGAATATTGTTAATACTCTATGTTTGTGTTAGATTAGATTATATATTACAATATATCTATAAAAATCAGTAACACTACCAGTTGTGATATATCATGCTTAATAGGATGCTCCTATCTAATTTACGAGCGAGGCAGCACTGATTTAATTAATTTATATGTTTTAATTACTTTTTGTAAAGAACAGACGGGCAAGGTATATGATGTAAGTGGCCAACGCCCATGGCACACTCACACTGCCAAAAGGCTTGTAGGCGTTGGCTTACATTCTTCATTTAAGTGCAAAACTCAATCAATTACAGTCCCCTATTTCAGGGTAGTAATATTTTTATTCATTTATAAAAATATCTGAATCTATCTGAAAATAATAAATAATAAGTAGTAATTTTACCTTACCTAAAAACTTATTAAAAATAATTTAATTTAAATTTTTATGAATGTTTATTTTCCTCTTCATAATAATACGTATTTAAATAAAAACGATAATTTCCTTAACAGAGAGCATTTATTATACAATTACACGCTTAAATGTACAAGATGTCATGGAGGTATCAGATTGGTTACGCTTTTAAATATAAGCCGCAAGTGTCTATCAGCGTGCGACTCTCATCCCTGACGTCGTAAGTTCGATTCCCGGCTGTGCTTCAATGGTATTTCGGCCTATGTGCATATATACTCTTTCGTACGGCGAAGGAAAACATCGTGTGGTTTGCTTTAGGCCCAAAAAAGTAGATGGTATATGTGTCAGGTACTACCTACTTGTCTGTTAAGAAAAACAAATGATGACGAAACGGATCAGAAATCTGAGGCCCAGACCTAGTACGTCTATGTTTTTTGTTTGTTAATCTCGAAATTTTATTTTTTCTTTATTATATGCTTAAATATCGGGCTTTATATAATAATTTAGGGTCGATTCGACCAAACTTCAATTTATACACGAGTAACTATACCAAGAATAATCTATTCCATGATTTTAATCTCGAGTAAATCCATAGTCGTTTGTCCACGTAATCGATAGTATAATTGCGCTAGGAATAACAATACGCGAATAGCAAGAGAATGGTGAACGAAAATAAAACTCGGCAAATAAATGTTGTTCTACAACGGGACAGTGTAAGAGCATACATCATGTCAACTCGATTTTGCCGTATTATAGAGTGAAAAAGTAGCTTTTAACAGGTGTCAAACGACAACAAAAAGTTTTTATTTCTTGTTTGTTTGAGGCTTTCGTCTAAAAAGGAACTTCTGTTGAGCCTAGTTGAATTTCATTCTAATATTATAGAAAATAAAAAATCTAAAAATAAATAAATAAATAATAAATTGTTTAAACGTTTCATTATACAATGCCAGACTATTAATTTAGTGCGTTGCGTTGACTTGAAATTAAAACACAGAATACATATTTGTGAAATGACAGAAATCAGCTGATTGGACTGACTGACGCCATTAAATTATTCTAGGAATAGCTGTTATTCCGTGCGAAACGGCGGTATAGTAGCTATTCCCGAATAAGCCCACTATTCTTAGAATTTGTAGTTGGTAAAACGTAAAATTGATTTACTCTCGATTAACTGACGATTTATTCTAAGATTAAGATTTACTCTTGTTTGGTCGAATCGGCCCTAAGTCGATTTTACAATACTGCATAAATTTTAACTTAGGTTGTAAAAATTTGTGAGAAAATTTTGGGATAATGCGTGCATAACACTAATATTAAGTGTATGTCGTTTCGAGAACTTTCTCGTAATGGCCAGCGACAGATCTCATATTAATATTGTAAGAAATGCCGTTATATCTACTAAACACTCTAAACTATTTTAAAAAGGCTCATAACAAAATGAGAATAATATGTTGTAAACGTTGTATTCAAATGAGTACCGCCTTTTTTGATAAGATAGCTTACAAACAAATTGCTTAGGATTTTCGTGGTGTCTGATTTTTAATTGAAAAAGAAACTAACAACTCACAAAGTTATCAGTTATTTTTATAGAGTTACATAATAGTTTAACATACATAAATTGGATTAGTACGACATTATAAACGTAATGTCGCTTAGAAATTGACAAATATAAAACGAAAACTTCGAGACTGAACACTGTTTTCGGTGAATTAAAGTATCAGCTTTAGGGTATAGGCGACTGAGACCGATATAGGGCTATTGCGGGGTAAAGATAATCAAAAACTAAAGCTTGAGTGTTAGATCGAAACGCAACTATGGCGTTTACGATTACACTAAAGTAAAGTAAATTACGTTATAGCAATAGGCTGCGATTGGCACTTAATGTGACCCGTCTTCTTGTTTTCCTTCTACCCCATAAAAACATAATAATAGCTGAATAGTTTTCTTATTTTTAATACTGTACCTTAACGTTATTCAAAATAAGCTTTATCTTTTCCATTCAGCTCAATGAATAACAACGCAAACTAATATCGTTTATCTGATAAAACACTCCACTCTAAGTAATTTATGTTACATATAGCTGGTTAACGTATATCTCTGGAATAGTATTTCACTTAATAAAATAGTAACAAGAAAGTAATAAATATGTTACAACTAAAATAAGATATATAAAGTTTTACTATTTAGTTTGTTTTAATTTTGTTTAAAAACAATTTATAAAGGCTATTTATGATATTTGTTTACATATTCTTGAGACTGGGGCACGTTGGATGTGGTATAATAATCGTAATTAATAAATGAGTAGTGTATAGTTGTGTTTAGTAATTAGTTTTTTGATGTCAACGATCCACACGAACAGCAGTTTCTGCTAAAGCTTGTTTTTTGGGCTCATTTCTGTATCTTTGCTGTCATTTCGTGATTTAGTCGATCATAGCTTGGCTTTTTTGTTCCTTCTGAGCATAAATCGTCTATACCCTATTTCATAGTTTTTGCATAAACATTGTTTTGTGCCATTCTCAACCACCCAATAATAGAATCGTCTTCATATACCATATAGAAGATGTCCATATAAAGGCATCAAGCCAAAACCGGTGAGAAGCTGGGGCTGGACCCTAGTCTACTTATTCGATTAAAAGCAAAAAGCTGTATAATAAGCCCCGAGAAAATTACGATAAACCCGAGCTATCTTGGTAATGACTACTTTATTTTTAGACAGAGATTAATAAATTATAGATAGACGGAGTACGTTATAAAATCAAGTTATGCGAGATCCCGGCGTCATAGGGAGTAGTAATCAATTCTGCGTTAATGGCCTGGCCGCTACTAATGTTGCCAGTCTTATTTCTAGAAAAAAGCTAGTTGTGTCAACTTGTACCTTAAGTTATTTCAAATATAGAATAAAATTTTTGCATCCTGCCAGTGACTGTAAAAAGTTCTAATTGCTTTTTAATTTTGTTGTGGAATAATGTTTCACAGACCAATAACGTGCTTAGTCAACCAACATCGCAATATTTTTTTAAAGTTTTTTTCACGCTTTGAAACGGTTTTATTTATTTATTTGATAAGATTTGCCAACAAATACAATAAATTCTTACATCTCAAAACAAACAAAAATTACAATAAAAACTAATGGCACACCTTTAACAAATATCATGCTTTTTACTTATTAACTTGTACTACTTAAAAACTATAATGATTATAAAGCGATAAATATAAATCATAGTTCAAATAGTAGTATTTTAGTATATTTAATTGGATTAATAAAACTATGCTATGGCAGCCCTATCTGCAACCTGCAATATTATAGTCATTTATTTACTTGGAAGCTGTATTAATCCTGGATTAGGTCCTGTCGTGTTACTGGAATGTGTGCATTAAAATGGATCACCTCATAATTATTATTAATCTACAGTCACTTCTCGTAATTTATTACAATTAACAGTTAGATTGACGTTATATCTTGTTTTTAATAGACGAGACTAGACAACTCTGTGTAGCAAGCATATAACCCGAAGTTCAAGGATTGCATTCCCCGCAAAATAATAAGTTTTTCTTCATATAACTTAACATGCCCGTGACTTGACCCGTTAACTTTGAAAAATTATATACCTAAACCTTTCTCGTGAATCATTCTATAGTATGTGCGCTATGGCATGGTGCGGGTGACAGTTGTAACGTTTCGTTTCACTCTTGAAAGTTGCCGCGATTTACAAATTATGACTTAGTATTACAGCTGTACCATATTCGTAATATATTGAATCATTAATAACTGTAGGAACTTAAATATAACCCAGCCAGAATGTTCTAGTCTACAAATAAAATCAAATTTAAAAAAAATTAAGCAACTGTCACTCGCACCATGCTACAGCGCACATAGTATACGTATAGATATTGGTGACCGCATAGAAATAGTCATATTTGTAGGCATTATCTAGCTGTACAACTTTTCCCTAGAACTCAATTTTATATCACTTATCATTAAGGCAGTGTTCGTAAGAAATGTGCTATAAATATAACGAATTTTTATGAATGAACGAACGTATTTTATGAATGCAATTTATTATTAATACGACTCAGAGCAGCTTTTGTGGTCGGAATAATTTAATGATTGTTTAACTTTTAAAGTCTTATTAAAACGTGTAGTAGTTGCGTAAAAGACAAATTATATTTTTAATTAAGGATTTCACAAACGATGTTATCATTACAGACTGTTTCCGCATTACTGTTTGCGGAAAGACGGAGAAAATAACAATTCAAGTTTACGAGTAATTGTTGAGGCCTAACTGTATGCACAGACCTATTAATATGCCAAGTTCAAATAGATAATTAGTTTTGTTTATTACCTGTGGCTTCGGTAATTGAAGATGGACTGTAATGTTAACTGTATACTTTAAGTAGGTGTCACGTCATAACTTACCGGTTTTACTAACATAACAACTTAAACGTATGCATCTGTTTGAAATTTCTCAGGATTCTGTACGACAAAAATTTATTGGATTTTGAGGGCGGAATTTTCCCCCTCAATATAAATATAATATAACATAGCGTTTGTTTCTGCTTTGGTTAATTGAACAATTCAAAGACAAGTTTAAAGCCACTCCAATACAATTATTGTTTCGCTAATAATGTCTGAGACCGCTGGTTTTGCGTTTTGCAAAAATGCCCTTGGTATCATATGATTTCAATAAATATCTTTGGAAATATATTTAAAAAAAACTCTGCTTTTCAAAGATTCCCGGATTTATTATACATATATGTTTCAAAATGTATAATTAAACTGTTTATAAATGAAACTTTCTCGCTGCCACAGCTTGTGAGTGTTTAAGTTGTAAGTCCGTGGGTCGTGTATCTATGTATATTCAATATAATGATTTCTGTTACTTCCCCAGACAGGAAATAATTCGCAAAAATGATACACGACGAAGTATTTAATTGAAATTAATATCAAATAGTAAGGTCATCGCGTCATCTTGCATTGGAAACTCTAGATGGTCGTTCAATGTGGTGGAAAATGATTAATACCGTAGTTACAATAATAACTTGTTTCTTTTACTAGAAGAATTGTAACAAAGTTTTACGATCGGAAGTCATTTCATCCTTAATGCGAGCCAAATAACAGCCTGATTTAGTTGAAGTAGTATTAAATTTAGTAACTGAACCTAAACTGAATCGCTTTAAATTTTAACGTAGGTCTCATTAGACAATTGGCCGCAAAAATGTATATTCTGAAAAAGAAATCAGTTTTTTTTTAAATTCTTAACTTTAACATAAGGAAGGTTATAAAGTTTTTAGGACTGCAATTTATCTAAATTCTGTTATATTTTATTGATAGTGTGAAGGAATTATACAATAAGTATTAAAATCGTTGAACTAAAAAATAAATGTAAATGTTTGATATACCTACGTTACGTAGTTCTACGTTGCCACGTAGTTTCTTGTCATTTCTTGCCCGCTCTACGCCATTGACTTGCGAACTGGAAGTAAATGTAAATTTACAATTAATTTAACTTATTTTCTGACGTTCATACGTGTACTTGTTTACCTATATGAATAAAGTTATTTTTAGTTTGTGTTTGAAACTGCTGGATTGGTTATACTTAAACGACATTGAAAAAAAAAGTCGTTTGAAGGCGTAAGATTTATTTCGTTCATGTCTATTTCAAAACTTATCAAAACATCGCTGATACGTTAACTGGTATTTAATAATTAATAATGAAAGCCTTTATTCACTAACCAACTTAATACATTATCGTAATTTAACCTAAGCGATAACGTACATTTTAACTATATTTATTTGTTTTTATAGCACACTAGTCAGCAGCCAGTTGGTCACGTTATCTTCCGACATAGGGCTCCCCTTGTTACCACTCGTCTCTTTCACGAGTTGATCTTCTCCATCCTTCCGGCAGATCATCCTGATTTGACGGCCTCTTTTCATTCTCCCATCTCTGGGATACCACTCTATGTCGTCTTTCATCAATTTAAGTTTCTTAGTTTTTGTTAATACTCCGCATATTTTTGTCCTTATCATTACCTTAACCTATTCAGATACAAATATTTCTAAGTGAGATCTCACCTATCTGTCCTAATAAAGGTTATAAACACGCCATTCCACGACCTTGTTACGTAAAATATATACAATCCAAATGAATATGAAATTGGTAAATAATTTAGATTATCTACATTAATAGGCGCAGAAGAAATAATGGCCCAGTATTTTGCAAGTGATTGCAACAAATTTTATGGCACTTTTAACACTTTTAACACATACATAATGCTTTGAGAAATGTTACAATTAGCTTATAAAACATTAATTCAGTATCGCTACAATCCTCTGATTGGACCTGATTGTTAATTTTTAAGCAAGTAGTTCATCAGCCTTCAGTGACACTGTCGCCGGTGTTAGGCGTTGCGGGCTGGGTCTGAACTAAACTTTCGATACATTTTTGTACATACGAGTATCACATTAAACTTGGCGCTAGGATCGGGCTACGTGTCTCTATAACAAACATCTTGTCTTTGTCCTTGGCGCGACAGACAGTATTGTACAGAGGCTCTTTCAGGAATCAGTCACCCACGTAGTCCTGGAATGCGTGTTAGTGGCTTCCCAACGAACATAAATCTTTGGTGCAGTGAGGTCGCTCCGTGAAGACTGTGAAGTGCCCAGGAAACTTCTATGCTTCTGGAAAGAGCTAGGCTGGCTTAATTAGTCAGGACTTTACGCACAACGCACCAAATGGGCCAAGTGCGGACTACGTGTGAAAACTGAGTCACTACATACATAGGGTGGAGGTCGTGTCTCGACTTTAAATCTGAGGGTAAGATTCAGAAACGAAACTTGGCGCTAAGCACGACTCCCAAATGTCAGTGAAAAAATCTGAGGGTCAAACTAATATGCGATGTTCACCTTCATCTTTTGGATATAACGTAATGTTTGGATTAATACAAATCTGAACACTTTACATTGTTCTCAAGAAAAGATTTTCACTTCAGATAAGGTGAGTCGCGTGCTTAATACTTTTAAGCTGGGTAATAGATACATAAAAATCGTATTAATATAGAAATATGTGACAAAATTGATATAACGCTAGTTCCCACACTAGGGACCCCTGTGTTGTGAGTAACTAGATTACAATTGTACATGATGCACGTATAAACCAATTTTTTATCGTCGCGAAAGTTTGAACGCTTTGACGCATAAACTTCTGATTATGATAGTATGATACATACAATATACATACTAAACTACATAGGTTATATTTTTTAAATATTTCAAATCAACATTGCAGTGTCGGGTAAAATCTAGTTTTTACTAGACTGTGATACTATAGATGTTATAGTTTGGACTTGAGTAGAGCTTTCGCCCGAATCTCCACTGGATTCCGGGAGGTATTATCACACAGGCGCGTCTTGTAGAGAATAATAAAATTAAACGAACCCTCGCTGCAGGCAGCTGAGCCGTGGGTCATTCGCCTCTACTTACCAGTTTTGTGTTTACCAATCAATTTTTATACACATTCTTGACGATAGCGCTTTTAAACTGTAATTTACATAATTTCTTAATTTCTTAGACGAAATTCCTTAAACGAAACGGTTTTTAGATGACATCTATTATGGTTACAGTTAGATATCCTTCGTTTAGGTTACTTTTTTAGTACAGTTTAAATATTAACGGTTTAATTTAGTTAACGAAATATTTTCGAATAAGTCAGGTAAAATATCGGTAATCTCCATATTGAGTGATGATAAGTTACTTAAAAATAGTAGAACTGTGTCTTTCGGAAAAAGGGTTACCCGGGAATTGAACCGATTAAAAACTTAAAAAAGTACTTAATACAAGTTCACGTTGTATATTAAGTAAACGTAAACCAAAAACTCTACTCGTAACATATTATTTTTTTAATAAATTAAATCTTTCTAGGTTTGGGTTGCAAAAATTTTTTTTAAACAGTTTTAAATACATAGATGAAGGTAAAGTCAAAATTGTAATTTAATTTAAAAAAATATGTATACCTATATTATATTAACATTAACTTTAAAAAGGGGTTCCCAAATCTTACACATTAAAATGCATTGTCACATTTTCATTTATTGCTTAAAATGAGAAAACAAAGTTTAAAAATGTATCTTGTCGTCGTTTTGATTGATAGATTATTACAAAATTTGCACATAATATATATTATACACATTATTTGAATAGGATAGATTTCTATGTTAATTACGTTCAAGGATGGTTTTTGTACTATAAATGATATTGAATTCTTCACAGTACGATCATCTAACAATTGCTTGAGTGCTTAGTACCTCTTTATTATATTAGGTCCTTACATATGATTGGCGTTTTATATGGGACGAACAAAAAGAAGCTTTTTTTGAAATACAGTATAAACTCCATGTAACGTCTTCTCAATTTAACGACAGACTCCCTAATGCGTCGAAATCACTCGGCTTTGTTTGGTTTAGCTTGTCTTCCATACAATGATACACTCTACATAGCATTACACCCACCCTCAATAACGACAACAGTTAATACTAAACAGTACTTTTTTAAGTTGCCGAAATTAGTTAAAACTGCGGAGCTGTGTACGTTGTTTTGTCGCTTAATTGGCCTAGCGAGAAATAAACTCGACTGTCGGTACTCGTCATACGTACCGAACTATCCAAGGAATCGTTCTTTTTGTTTACAAATTCCACTTGCTTGCTTGAGCTTTATCACGAAGATGCCTCAATATCGCAAGATATGAATTAAATAAGTAAAAAATACAACCTAACCTGTACTGTACAAAAACTACAGACAACGCAATAGCGTTCAAACGAATGGTTTTTATGTAATTTCTAACACTAGTCTGAAATAAACTTTCTTTTTCTAATACAGATTTTTCTTTCCATTTAACGGCAACTCTTTGTAACGTCAAAATAGGCACAGTACCTTGAATGTCGTTATATAGAGTATATATTGTAAATTTAATTAATCAAAATATGCACCATTGTTATCTATATATTATCCTATCTTATAGGTAGTTCATTGATCGCTTTACTAAAAAAACATTCGGACGGCAATCAATAAAATCTTTGCAGGCGGTTTAGACTGCCCCATCATAGTTGAATTTTTACCATGCAAGAAGTTATCGAAATTTCGAAATATTATATTTTTATTTATATTAAAATTTCGTCTTAGACATTCCAATTGAAGCTCCTCTAATTTGTTAGCAGTCGTGCAGTGTGTGGTCTAGCGTTGTCGTGAAGCAGCAGTGGTCTAGAGTGTTTAGCAGCTAGCTTTTCCCCCAGTCACACTATCATCGTTATTGGTTAAAACCGTATTAAAATGCGTTCGGTATTTTTTAAGTTTCTCGCGTTCATATAGTCACGGCCGACTTCATTTTGTAATATGGATAATATCAAGATTTGTGAATATTATATTATGCCCATTGCTTGCGTGCATCTACAAGAACATAGGCTACTTTTCGATCTATGGAAAGGGTTGCTATTAGTAAATTTCTTAACGTGATATTTAATAATATCTTTGTTTAAAGGACATACTTAAAATGCCACACCCAATCTAAAGAAGTTCTGATGTTATCTATGGCATCCCTACGTTCTTGCGATGTTGCCAGTATTATAAACCTTTGATCTTTGTTAAACCTTTACTATTCGTATAAACATAGGGTTCAACTTTCTAAATCTCTTGTAAGATCTTGTTTATTTGAATCATTGTGTGGAATGTACTATGTAGTATTTGTAATTCCATAGATAATACCAAAGCTTCGTATTTAATGTAAAACTATTTCGGTACTGTATTAGTACTGGCATGAAACTATTGTAAAAAAAAACAATTTACATACTTTCATAGTAAATAGTAATGCGGAAAATAAATTAACAATAGAATACATCGTAAAAAATGTAAACACGACGACCTCAACCATTCACGACTACAATTAGTATTTTAGATAAAATAAATGTAAATGTCTTTTTGCTTATTACATTAACCTTGTAGCAATAGAGATAAAGCATATCTAAAAATGTTGAAGCGGCCATCCTGTGTGCAATTTACTTGAAGATTCGACCGGAAATTGAATGAATGGTAATGAAGTTAAGGGCATATGTCTGACAGTCGTATTACTAATGGCTTTTTTATCTGTCAGCGGGAATTGTTTGTCAAGTGTCATATAAAAATGATAAATTAAGGAGCGGATTTTTTTTTAATCTTTTTTTTTCTAATTTAATAAGGAATTTCTTGAAAGGCCTCAATATAATTACCGCTTTATTTAATCAGTGAAAACACTAGCCGCCTCCACGGTTGAGATTTAAAAAAAAAACAATAAATATTTGCATTTATTGACTATGCATGACTTTAAAAGAGAATAGATACCATATTATAGCACTCACCTTTCTGTCATGTCTTCGCGTATAGCTTATATATAGAAAACTTATAAAGATATTTTTATCCAACGTATTGAGTTTCGAGTTCATATTCAATGGACTTCGGTGAGACCGAACGTTATCGTAAAATTTAGAGACGTTAAAGCGTTTAGTAGGTATGTCTCCCGTATATCAATAACGCATGGCATTTGGCATACGGGAGTCACGCTTAACGTCAATTCTGAAAGACAATACAAACATAAATATGCTACAAACGAATTCTTAGCTTTAATTACAATTCGATTTAGTTATAGTATTCTTAGAGAGAATCAAAAACATAACCGTATCAGATCGACCAAAGACAAAGTCTGGAATCACCCCTCCCGATTTCAGTTGCATTATTCAATTATAGCATATGATTGTGGAAGATTTTTCAAATTAAATATATTCCCAGGCCGCGAAACCTGTCTAACAGTGTTCTTGTTGCCAATATTACGGCCCTAACGGTTTGCTAATTTATCAGCAGATCGCATTCAAGTTTAAAATCTTAATTTCAAGCATAAAAATCGTATAAAAACGATTTTTTACTGTTTTCGAAACTTTAAAAATTACTAATGAGCTAAAGCTGATCTGGGACATTAAATCTTGATATGCTAACAGTGTTGCGTGTTCAAGGCATTTTATACACCTTAAAATTTAATTAGATTTTTTGTCTCTGGCACTGCCAAAACGGCAACACGATACACCATTATTTGGTCCTGGCTGCAAAGCAACTCGTTATTTATTTTTATTTAGATTTTTACAGTTCACATACAAAGATTCATTGGAATCGCATCGGGGGAAGAAGCAATCGTTAAACTCCTATAAGTATTATTATTATTAAGCCTTTATTGCTCAAACCCAGTACAATTTATTAACACATATTTAAGTTACATATAACCTTACTTATCTGCGTGTCCTGTGACACATAGGCCTCTTCCAGCTGCTTTCATTATTTTCTGATGTTAGCTCTTCTTGTTTAAGTTGTGCCTCCTATTCTCTTTTTATCGTCTGCCCATTTCTTGCCCTGACTTTCTCTTTTCCTCTTTCCATCGTGAGGTTGCCTTCTGTGATAATTTTTTCTTCGATATATATATATATATAAGTGCCAAAAAGTTAAATTAATAAATCGATTATAAAGTATTTGTTATTCTGTTAAAAAAAATGTTATCTATTGTAAAGTTATATCAAAATTAGCTTATTAAACTTGAATGGAATCCTCGGTTAAGCTTTAAAATTTTGCATACGTACGCTACACGCTCCATTACTGTAGCGTTGTACCAAAATTTGTGCCAGTTAACATGTTTTTAGCTTTGATACCTATAAACCTTGACATCTACTTTGAAATAGGGCATAACCGTGCGTGTGTATCCGTACTTACATTTAAGTACACCTGCACATCATCAGCTGTCTGATGCCACTTAATATTCCCGCAAAATTCAAATGTTATCTTTTTAAAATTCACTATAGCTAGGTGCACGATCAGCGGACGTGAGCTGGTTTCATTTCTTTTACTTTTGCCGGTGTGTTTAAAGTATAACTGATAATATGATTTGATACTGTTGTCTAAATTCAGTCAGTTCAACAGTACATTTGAAAAAAAAACCAGGACAAGTTATTCAGTACTTCTATAAGACTACAAAATTTCGATTTTTGGACAAAATTTGGAACTTATACAACAAAAAACTATATAATTTAGACGAATTTTATATCAGATAAAATATAATCGACCCCGCTTTAGTCTGGACTAATAGCCACAATAGAATGTCAGATTAAGAAATATGCGATTAGAGCATTCGTCACTGTTATCTTCAGGTCTGTGATCGACCTGGCTTTGCACCAATTGTTCTTTCTGTGAACTAAGATCAGTAGTTAATGAAATCCTTGTTGAGAAATCCTTTACAATTTATCCGTAAAGTAGTTTTAAAAGTGTGTTAAACGTAGAATTAATTCAACGCATAAGTGCGGGGTTAATACTCCAACCCTCAAAGTTCATTGACAGAGAACTAGAATAGATTTTTCACGTTAGAATACCTAAAGTAAAGCACTAATCGCCAATGCAGAAAGCTTGTCGTGTTTGCGTCGTACCTAAGATGCATTTATCTTGATAAACTCAAACGTTATACGTGTAGCACATTCCAAGTGTGCAATTAAGGGGCAGGCAGCCTATTTTTAGCTGGTCGGGAGCGCTTTTTTTCTTTGATAAAAAAGCAGACGCTCGAACGCCGGCCTCCATAGAATATAGCGCATGCAAAAAACGTACAATTTTAACGCCCATGCAAGTGTGCTGAATTATTAGATTCGGGGTATTTCTTGAATTACAATTACCTTTTTTTGAGTCTATACTTTAAAGTATCACTGATAAGATTCCTTCCTAACGATTTTAAGGCGGCAAAGTTGTATAATTTTTGGGACATTATTAGGCTAAAATTTGACATCCCAATTTACTTTTTTTAATATCATAAAAATCCACGACCTTTGTTTATCCTAAACATTTTTAGATAGTCCATTCACTTTGATAAATTAGCTACGTATAACTAATTAGTCAAAAGCAATATAAAACTAGCAAACTTAGGATAGTTTTGAGACAAACGATTGGTACATATAAATTATAAACAATATATTACACCGCTAATGATCAGCTGATATGTGAAGTTATGAGTTCATGAGTGGTGAATGACCCCGTGTAAGATGAACTCAACCTGTGCACAGCCTATAAATATGATAAAATTCTTTTTCAAATTTCTTTTGAAAGTACCTAAACATTAAGCTCCTATTTTCAAATTTAATAATGTAAAAACATGTTAATAAATGCCACATTTATTCCAAAAATATAAATAACTAGTATTGTAGAAACTTAAGAGATTCTTGGCTATGCGGGTGTGTGACGGCGTCCATATCCGGTTCGATCCTCTCGGAACTCATTTTTTTTTTAATCTGATTGATATTGACGTGGCTGAATAGTCAATCCTCTCACGTTGTACAATATATGTGTTGGAGATTAGAAGATAATTTACATCGAAATCCTGGAGCTTATAGTTGCTAAGTAGGGCTCTCATGTATTATATCAAATATGTATTAGATTTTGACTACTTCGAATATAACATTTTTACCACCACTTTAACCTTTCTAAAATGGCTAGGCCTATGTAGTATACATAATGTTTAATATTATCGGGAAACTCCGTCACTATGGCATAAAAAATACCGCACTGAATCTTCTGACTTCTACTTCTACTTACACGGTAGAATTCAGAAGGTTGAAGTGACTGGTAAGAGGTCCTCTGGGTCGGCTGTAGATATAGGGGTACCACAGGGTTCAATTCTTGGCCCTTTCCTCTTTCTTGTTTATATAAATGATCTACCTTTCGTGGTAGAGAAAAAACATCAGATAGTTTTGTTTGCTGATGATACGTCCTTGATTTTTAAAATCAAACGACAAATAATAAAGTTTGACGATGTGAACAATGCTCTCTTTCGATTGTCCATTCGTTTAGTATAAATAACCGTCTACTTAATGCAAAAAAAACAAAATGCATTAAATTTTGTGCAAAAAATGCAAGGGTTATGGGATACTAGACCAATAAATGATGGGAATTGAATTTAGATGATACAACTGTATTTCTTGGAATCACCGTGGATTCAAAACTTCAGTGGTCCCCTCATATTAACGGATTGACGAAGAGACTTAGTTCTGCAGCTTTAACGCGGTTAAAAAAATTCGCTCACTACCTGATGTCGATACAGCTAGACTTGTTTATTTTAGTTACTTTCACAGCTTAATGACTTATGGCTTATTATTATGGGGGTCATGCTGCTGATGTCGAAACTATTTTCATCCTGCAGAAGAGGGCTATTTGTGCAATCTATAATTTAAAATGTAGGGAATCTCTGTGAGATAAATTCAAGGTAATTAATATACTCACCTTTCCCTCGCAACATATTTATGAAAATATTATTATGTATCGTATACAAAAATAGTGATAAGTTTACTAGAATAGAGCATACGCACAATGTTAATACTCGGAACAAACGCAGGCTGCAATTTCCCCGTACTAGACTATCTAAAGTTAGTAATTATTTTTTTGGGAAAAGGGATACTTTTCTTTAATAAAACCCCAAAAGCTCTTTTATCTCTGCCTTTTAATAAATTTAAGAAATGTATAAAATATTGTAAAAATGCTTACTATACAGTTAACGATTATCTAGTTGATAAAAGGGCCTGGAACTAGTGCTAGACAGACTACTCCTAATTAATTTGCGATATTTGTTTTAAAATAAGTGTTGTTTGTAAGAGTACCGAGAGTTTTTTACGCCGGCTTTTTCTCTCGGCCTACTTACTCTCTCTGTCTTCTTTGCCGATGAGTAGGGATGTCTACCGATTCAAATTTAATGACGTGGAATAAGTGTAAAAATATGTTTTAAATATTCTGTAGTAAACATATTTTATTTTATTAAAACATTGAATTGTTCACATAAGAAACTTAAATCACAGGTTTTAGGGAGAAATTACTAGGAAATTTTAGCGAAACACTGTAAGTAAATTCGTAAAACATAATGTAAAACTGAAATTGAATTCAGATAAAATCAGATAAATCAGATAGTTTTGTTTGCTGATGATACGTCCTTGATTTTTAAAATCAAACGACAAATAATAAAGTTTGACGATGTGAACAATGCTCTCTCTTCGATTGTCCATTCGTTTAGTATAAATAACCGTCTACTTAATGCAAAAAAAACAAAATGCATTAAATTTTGTGCAAAAAATGCAAGGGTTATGGGATACTAGACCAATAAATGACGAGGAATTGAATTTAGATGATGCAACTGTATTTCTTGGAATCACCGTGGATTCAAAACTTCAGTGGTCCCCTCATATTAACGGATTGACGAAGAGACTTAGTTCTGCAGCTTTAACGCGGTTAAAAAAATTCGCTCACTACCTGATGTCGATACAGCTAGACTTGTTTATTTTAGTTACTTTCACAGCTTAATGACTTATGGCTTATTATTATGGGGGTCATGCTGCTGATGTAGAAACTATTTTCATCCTGCAGAAGAGGGCTATTCGTGCAATCTATAATTTAAAATGTAGGGAATCTCTTAGAGACAAATTCAAGGAAATTAATATACTTACCTTTCCCTCGCAATATATTTATGAAAATATTATGTATGTATACAAAAATAGTGATAAGTTTACTAGAATAGCATACGCACAATGTTAATACTCGGAACAAACGCAGGCTGCAATTTCCCCGTACTAGACTATCTAAAGTTAGTAATTATTTTTTGGGAAAAGGGATACTTTTTTTTAATAAAAGCTCTTTTATCTCTGCCTTTTAATAAATTTAAGAAATGTATAAAATATTGTAAAAAGGCTTACTATACAGTTAACGATTATCTAGTTGATAAAAGGGCCTGGAACTAGTGCTAGACAGACTACTCCTAATTAATTTGCGATATTTGTTTTAAAATAAGTGTTGTTTAAGAGTACCGAGAGTTTTTTCGCCGGCTTTTTCTCTCGGCCTACTTACTCTCTCTGTCTTCTTTGCCGATGAGTAGGGATGTCTACCGATTCAAATTTAATGACGTGGAATAAGTGTAAAAATATGTTTTAAATATTCTGTAGTAAACATATTTTATTTATTAAAACATTGAATTGTTCACATAAGAAACTTAAATCATAGGTTTTAGGAATAAATTACTAGGAAATTTTAGCGAAACACTGTAAGTAAATTCGTAAAACATAATGTAAAACTGAAATTGAAATTTCAAATAATTTTCGAATAGGGGGCTTGGCGAATTTTCGAATATATTCGAAAAACAATCAAATTGCCCCCTGAGGGGCGTGGGCCTCACGTTTGGATAGACTGCTCTCGTTTCGTGCGAGCGTACTTTTTTCTACTAACGTATAAGTTTAGTCTTAAGTTATCCTATACTTTAGTATCATCTTATCTAGTTAAAAATATTCATTGTACAGTTTCCAGAACCAGCAGTTCATTCTGAAGATAAAAAGGACAAAGACATTGAAGATAACGATAGGTACGTGCTTTATAGTTTCACTTGATCTGATTTCGTTTACATATTAGGATAAGATCATTAAGTAGGCGTTTTGCGTAGAAACGGAACCTAAAATTTAGAGCGTTCTATAGGGATGCCATACTAACATAAATGTCCATGTACAAAGAATTTGAATAAAGGAAGGTTATATGTTTCTACAAGACATTAAAGCTTTCTGCGCAAAAGAATATCTTCTGTAGATATAAATATAATGACCTTAAATTTTCAGGCTCGATGTGAAGACAACACCAACACCTGGTGCTTTACCGAACGCTGAATTATCGAAAGCAGCCCGAGGACTACTGATAAAGTTGTTGGAAGTAAACCCTCAATATCGCCTCAAGTCATTACGGCAGCTCCAGCAGACGGCTTTTTTTATGGGATTCAACTTTGATGATATAAATATAAAAAAGGTAAAAAAGACGCCTATTGAAAAATGTCATGCAATACAGTTTTCCACCATAGATTTCTTAGATACAAGCTTTTTTGGTTTGGTTTAATAAGCGGGAAAGTTAGCAAAATTTTCGTTTAAACGTTCGAAAGGTTTTCCCAGGTATTGACATATAAAAGTCCGTACATTTTGTAAGGTAAATTAATGTGTATTCTAAAAATACAGATAAGTGCAAAAAATATTAATATGTAAAAAAAATAGCATAACCTAATAATATATCCCGTAACAAATATAAAATATTTATTTACAGATTTCTCCAAAAACCATGCTACAGCAGTATGGAGAGCAAAATGCATTTCCCGAAAAAGCCGAAGATGTGCCATTTACTAATTTTAATCAAAATCTTCATATAACTGAATAATTAAGTTTTATTTCATTATAAATGTTCTATAACGTAAATTATTTTTATTTTACATTACCCCAATTTGCCCACATACAAAAGAGAATAGCTGCAGTGTAGTGGCCAGAGATACAAGTGCAACTGCACTCTCTATTCCTTATCTTTTATATTACAACGACAGAGGCAGCACGTTTTGCGTGCTAAACCGAAGCACGGGATTGTACAAACACCACTAACTAAAATTATGTTATTTTAGGTAATAAGAAATGGGTTTCCTCAGTTTACTTTACTTTTACAGAACTCTCACTAAAGAGCAATAGTTCGGTGGTGATTTTAAGCGTGTTCATAAATAATAAAACCACTTGGATATAATGATGAAATGTTTAGATTTTCTCTATTAGCTTTTCAATAATGCAATATTAAGCTCTTGCTGCTTTTTGAACAAAATAATATTTAAATTAAATATAAATACTTATTCGCTATGCAAGCTTACAGTAATATTGACAACTGACAATAACAAGTAGTTAAATCGATTGACGTTAAGCATAGATGAAAGAAGTCAGTTGTCATTTCTTGTTAAACTGAAAAATCTAAAGATTGTGATTGTCGCATTTGGGTATTCAGACGTTTCTATTTTCGATTAAAATTGAAATAATGGCTACTTATATACAACGGGCTGCTGTTTCATACTTTAGAAATAACGCACGCCTTGCTTCTCACGCTGCTACAGCTGGTGGACATGGAGGTAAGTTTATTTATTTATTGTAAGAATTATGTAACGATCTAACCTAGGTTTTCCTTATCTACATAAGCTATTCTTTATTGTATAGGTGGCTGGAAGTTCTGGAGAGGCATTTCCTTTTTCGTCGGCTTCCCTGCTGTTGCTTTGGGAATGCTGAACGCTTACCTCGCTCATCAAGAAGAGCACCATGAAAGACCCCCATTCGTCGCGTATGAATACATGCGTATTCGTTCTAAGGTAAGCAAATTTAATTTCAAAAATCTTCTTTATTTATTTTTAAAAAGAAGAATCTTGAAGCTTAAGTAGTTTTATTTTATATGAAAAATATCAGTCAACTCTAATTGAACTTACTATTGTTATAGTGACATAAAATTTGTTGTTATTCTACATTATCCCTTCAATGCATTTAATCTTCCTAGTGGGTGAGGCTTGATTTAAAGTCAATATAAAAATAGATATAGATAAAATTAATGTTTGTTTGTTAGTTATGTTTTTCCTCTTATTCACTCTAATCTGTAAATAACTAATGTTTTGTTCTAATGATTCTTTTCTCTTGAAAAGATTTGCAAAAAAAAAGAAATACAAAATGTTTAGTATTTTTTTAGTCTAAATAAAATGAATAAATATTTTTATAGTATGATGGTTCATCCGTTTTCTCTTTTATAGTAGAGTTAAATTTGATTTTCAAACTGAAACATAATGATAATAATAGTATTTCTATATTTCAGCGTTTCCCATGGGGTGACGGCCAAAAGTCCCTTTTCCACAACCCCCATGTCAACCCACTGCCATCAGGTTATGAAGATGAACATTAACTATACTATTAAACTAGCAAAACTGTATTAGTATATATATATATATAATAACATACCATTATGTTTTTATTGTTACCTGAGGTGGTGATTAGTCAAACATTTGAACTGAATATAAATTTAAACTATTTGTTGTTTTTATTAATAGAATGATTATGTCGCAGCCAACTAGCTTAATTAGTCATTCAATTTACAGCGTACATTACTTGCCAATCCTGTTCATTTCAATTTAGGTCCATTTTCTGCCACCTACTCCAAACTGTCAGAAAGTGTCGGCAAAGAACAAATTTCATGTTTTCCAAAGTTAAAATAAAATATGGACGAGCCTAGTGACACTAAGAGTAAGCGTAAGAACACTAATAAGATACATTAAATAATAAAGAATTTATTTTTGTTTGCATTGTAATTGCATTGCACATACCTTAAATATTATCAATAAATACATTATTACAAATTCACAACAAAATATACACAATGGAATATAATTTAATTATATCAAGCTTATTTTAAAAACAAACCTATACTGTTATTACTTAATAACACTAAGTAAATAAATACTTATTTAGCCAACTACCACAATTATAAAGGGTCTTTCATTAAGGGCTTCCTATCTTCAAATTTAAATAAAACAAAATTTGTGTTAGATATCATCAACAATTTTTATTCATTTGAAAGGCCTATCGATGCCATTATGTGTGGAATATAACATCGTTCAAAAGTCCGCCCCGGCTTCTCTGGGTGGCGCGCATCCGAAATGTCCAATTTTCCATGACGCTGGTGCATAAATCAGGCTGAATTTGACCGATGGCATGGGTTATGTTGGCTTTGAGGGCCGCTGTGGTTTGTGGCTTATTCGCATAGACTTGCGACTTAAGAAAACCCCACAATAAATAGTCTAATGGGGTCAAATCGCACGATCTCAGTGGCCAGTTCACATCATCTCCACGTGAGATGACCATGCCATCGAACCGCTCATGCAGAATGTCCAATGTGGCATGAGCTGTGTGGCACGTAGCGCCGTCCTGTTGAAACCACATCTCGTTGGTGTCCATATCATCCAATTCAGGCCAAAAGAAGTTGGTAATCATCGACCTATAGCGCTCTCCGTTTACGGTGATGGCCTGTTCAACGTCGTTTTCAAAGAAATATGGACCGATGATGCCGCCAGCCCAAAATCCACACCAAACAGTGACTTTTTCGGGATGCATTGGACGCTCTTGGATCTCATGTGGATTTGTATCGGCCCAAATTCGACAATTTTGTTTGTTCACGTACCCATTCATCCAGAAATGGGCCTCATCGCTGAAGATGATTTTTCGATGAAAATTAGGGTTTGTCTATGGTCGTTTACCTTCAGCTCCTGGGTCAGTTGAATTTTGTACGGGTGCAGGCCCAAGTCACGATGCAAAATTCGCCAAGTTGTGGTCTGTCAAAGGCCGAGTTCTTGTGAGCGACGCGAAATCGACTGCCTCGGATTCTCCTGCATGCTCTCACGGACAGCGGAGATGTATTCGGTAGATCTTGCGTTTCGTCGACGTACGGGTGTTGGTTGATCGTTTACTGAACCAGAGGACTCAAATTTATCCATCACACTGCGAATAGTCCTCTCGGTAGGACGATTATGGCGCCCGTAAAATGGGCGAAGAGCGCGGAACGTTGCCCGAACAGAACACCCATTTTGATAAAACAATTTTATCATTTGCACGTGTTGTTGAACGCTATATCCATCCATGGTGATTTGGCAAAACAGACTGAATAAATGACAGCCAATTTGACAGATGTAGCTTCAACAAGATGGCCGCTATCAACTGTAAAAGTTCGGAAGTCCCTATTGAAAGACCCTTTACATTAACAAAAGATAATATGGTAAAAAACAATAGGATAAAATACAAATAACACTTATATTTAAGTTCATAAATTTAAGACAAAAATTATTTATAAATTACCTTATATATTAAAGTAATCTTTATATATGTATATATAAATCTACTGTGCGTGTGTTTGTAAACTGCTAAACGCCGCAATTTTAATGAATTTTTGACGTGTTTGACAATGGTTATATTTACAATAACATTATTTTTTTGTATTTAAGACATCCTGTACAACTATGTGACTGAATATGACTGGTTAGCTCATATATTAATAATTTATATGGAATATAATTATTCATTATACTATCTTGAAGAATGTCTGAAATATTCTCCAATAAGTAGTTTATATGTATGTGAGTTCTTCACCATTTGGGTCGTCTTTTAAAGACACGCCGAGTTCTCACCAAGCGTCGATCCTGCAACCGCTATAACATCAGGACATCCTTCATTGCATCAACTGGGTTCACAAATTTAGTTGACCCAATCAAAACATTATTATCAATACCACTCGTGATCACACTACGGTGGAGCTGCTTGCACTCATCTGCAGTAATACCTCCAATGACAAAGATTATTACTGTCTGATTGTCCATTGGGTGCTTGATTTTTGATTTCTTGCTGGTTAAGATGCTGAAAAGGAATAATTGTTTTTGTATTAAGTATTATATCTTAGAAATAGCTTGGTTGGTTCAAAGGCTAACAGAAGAATCAAGGTTTGATTATCAGATTTTTTATTAAAATATCTTTTAGTGCGATAGCAGTTAGCCAATCATGTATTACATACCGTAACCCCATAAGGCAGACACGTCAATGCGTTTCACTTATTATTATTTAAGCAGTTGATAAACCTACACAAGTAGATTTTTCCTACTCCTTGATAAAGTAAAAGAGTGTTACGTACATAGAAATTGAAAACTACTAGTGTCTAATTGATTACGGGACACAACTTTAAGTCTGGCTATAAACACTAAGGCCCTAACTTCAATATAGTTTAAAGAGATGTCAAAGCACTTATGTCGAGATTGACTTGAGATACGAATTATTGACTGCCGCTTGAAGGAACAAAGTAAAATTATATAAGCCTACAGTTAGTCTGCAAAGACAAATTATAAATCAGATATTAATTGCATGCTCGGATTTAGAAATATAACTTGTTTATTAAACACTCACTTAAGTCCAGTACGTAGAAGGTCCTTGATGCCCTCATTCCTATGACGCAGATCAGGAATATCTGGTCGCTCAGTACTAACTAAATCATCAACCAGCTGTTGGAGAACCCCGCGGTATTCATGTCCAATGCCACTCTCGCATGGCTTAAGCACTGAGTTGTATCTATTACAGTTAAAAATAAAGTTAGCAATAGACAAACGCATACATATTTGTGTTTATAATTTATAAATAATAACAACAAGTAAGCGCTCAGTTTATACCTAGTATCCATACCAGAGTCATAGGATATTTTTTTGTCAGTTTGTTGGTTAATGTTATATGTATTTAATATATTGTGAATCATATAAGATCAATTAATACCCCTCATAGGTAATAATACTTTTTGAACTGGTTATAGCTTTATAACTTTTATTAGGTGTTATGATTTCATAGATTATATATATTTAATATTAAATAACACTAACATAGCACGCGTTAGAAGACTTCGGAAAATGCCAATATTTGACAAAAATACAACAATATGCTGCTAGTATACTAAATAATATAAGTTTTAAGATTATAAGTAATAAAATTTTATAATAAAATCCATTCAAAATAAACCTTTGTAAATTCTTCCTCATTTGCGAAACTTGTTTTAACAAATCCATAACATTTGAAGAAATCCGTTCACACTCCTCCGGTGTGACCATATTTCCATCTGAGTTGCTGAATAGGAATTTATGGTCCTCAAACATGGCAACACTGAGGGTTTGATGGAGTTGCTCTTCGTGCTGAGATGTAAATATCACCTCGGTCCCAGCAAGTGAATATACATGAACTAATAGGGCGAGTAGGTTCTTTAAGTGCAGGTTCCGCTCTTTGCGTGTTTTTATTAGGTAGCTTAGCTGAAAAAAAAAATAGAATTTTGACAAAAGACAAAATTTTGTTTTTATATTAACTTCTTTGAG